>JAUCNO010001851.1:13783967-13810000 GCA_032353835.1 Enteromius viviparus
ACTATATCGTTTCGCGGAAGGATGAAAATGTTAATTTAAAACAAATACGCCAATAAAATGTTTCAAATTCATATTCAGGTTTTTTTTTAATCTCCGCTTCGCATCGGGTCCTGATCACACTGTCGGGGCTTATTCCTGCGATAACTACCGGCTGCCTGTACATTATCCCTTACTTAAAAATAATACTGTCCTTGCTGTATTTTGGGTCAAATAAATGCAGCCTTGGTGAGCATTAAATACGTCAAAAAACCTTTTAAATCCTACAGACTTCAAGCTTTGAAATGGTAGTGTCAAATATGCCAGATGAACAAGGCAGAAGGAAAATAAGGTAACACTTACCTTAACAAACTCTACTGTAAGTTTCCCATTAAAAGTGGAAACTTCCCCATGCACACTTAGTTTCCCTCTTTTTATTGAGAATGGCACTATTTCATCATGAGCCGTGCTATGACCCACTCGGTCAAATATATCCAGATCCTTCACCACAACGTGGCCGTTTAAACGCACATCGAAAACCTGAGAAGAGCGAACAAAGGGTTTCAAAAAAAAAGAGAGAATGAGACGATGTCATGAGGGAAACTAAGAAATAGGAAACTGGCAAAATCATGAATAATTAAACATTACCATCTGCAAATATCGACAACTAAAAAGAGTTATCATGTGTGCTGCAGTTATGATTCAAACCTTTTGTTGAGACTGGGCAAAGTACACCTCAGCATATTTCATGACCAGTATATAGTCTCCTTCTTCTCTTATGGGTATTTCATAACCGAATGTGTCCTCATTGTATCGCTCTGTCTGGTAAAGGATCTGATCCTCCGGGCTGGAGCGCAGGATCGGCAGACGGACACCGTAGTCTGATGCTGAAGGGGTGGGGGGGGGACGAAGGGCCAAAAGAGCCACAAGGTGAGTTTAAGTGTATAAAGCAAGCATACATGGCATTTAGTTTAAAGTTCAAACCGGAGCGAGGTTTTTGCTCATTTTCATTCCACTATCTATTTATATGCAATGTAGAGCTGAGTGGAAAATTAAGTACCACACTTAATGCTGGTCGTTTTCTGGTGACACTGATGCAATAATGTGAAATCCACAAAACACATGGGTCTTAATGTTTTTACAGAGCTTTAGCACTATACAGGCCCTAACATGTGCATGTCGCATTTCTCTTCTCAGGAAGTGACAGTCATCACATTTCAAATGACACAGACTTCCTGATATGACCGACAGCTCTAATAACAAACGGCTAAACAGCCAGATGAGCTGACAAGCAGTCATTTTCTTCAAAATATAGCATCAATAGCAATCATAATACAATATAAAATCAGACTGTAATAAAAAAAAACTTTACAGTTCCATCGAAGTATCACTGATATTTCTTGATATTTTCAAATCAATGGCTTTCTTTTTATCAGAGGAACACAAACGATGCCTATTCACCATTCACTTTTACCTTTTTCTATTTAATTAAAAAAGAATGCGTTATGCTTAATATCTGCTTCTGTGTTCCATTGAAGAAAGAAAGCCATAAGTAGGAGGACACACTTTAAAAGTACTTATTAAATAAATAATACACTTTAAATAAATATATTTAAGTTTGAACTAACTGTAATGTTTTTGGATAATTAACTGAATGTTATTAACAAATAAATGCATTATCATTTAAACTGATATCAAATGCAATTAGTTGAACTTTACAGTGCTTAGTTTGTACAACTTTTCAACTTTGATTTCATTTTTGGACAGGACATGGATGAAAACTACCCTCTCTTCTGCAAATCTGACACATCCTCAAGTACTCACCTTTACCCAATTTTCCTTCCAATGGATCTTTTTTATAATGAATGCCATGTACATCTGTGTGTGCGTCCCCGCCGGAGTTTACAGCCCAGATGACTCGCTCGGCCAGGCTCGGGGCCCCCGTCTCAGCCCGACACTCTTCCACCAACAGCCACAAAGCTGCGAAGACGAGCCGGGCAGCACAGCGCAATGTCACCCTCCTCATAGCCTACAACCGTCCGAGAGGAAAAGTGAAAGAGTAAGAAAAGGGGAAGGGGGAAAAAGCTTTACACCGTGTGCTTAACCCTGTGTTTACAACCAAATTGACACCATGTTAAACGTAGGCCATTTTAAACCTAGGTTAAATTTGAATAGACTCATTACTTTTAACCCTGGGTTAGACTTACAACTGGGAAATACCACCCGCAATCTATCAATAGATAGCAAGAAACACGAGCAGTGCCTGCTATACAATACAGGAAGGAATAAGAATAGCACGATAACAGAAAAAGTGAAGAAATGGGTTTTTATAAACGCTACTAAAGTAGAACAAAATGTGTATGGAGTCAAACAACATGCCAGAAAGTGACAGCAGGTTGTTTAGCAACAAACAAACTGCCTCGCACCTTATTAAATATGCATACGCCTTATACAGTTGTAGAAACTTTCACGCGCGTTTTAGTCTCCGGGGGGGTATATATATACATATATGATAAATTATGCAGTAGTCTAATAGATTATTTACGTTTTGATTTCTAGCTTTTTTTAACGTCGCGAAACTGACACAGAAACAGAGTTATTAAAATAGGGAGCGCGCGCGACTCGAGTCGTGCTCGTCCAATCGGTGTCACCGACATCATGCATATGCAAATAAGAAGGTTAACCCAGGATATACAAATGTATAGTGTGGAATCTGAAAACCCAAATACCCAGGATTAGTAACTACGCTAAGGTGAAGAAAAGTAAAGAGTGTGACAAATTTAAAATGATAACCTAGAGTCGAGAATGACCCTCTAGCTTGACAATTTCATGTGTGAATAGCCCAAAGCAATGTAAGCCAATATTCAGGTCACTCTTACTGTGCTGTCTGCGAAATACTCTCTGTAGTGGACGGCCGGCTCCGCTCAGATGCTTGAGTTGCACGTTGTTGCTGAACCGTCCAGATCGCCGTACATTTACCTGCCTGATAGTCGAGTTTAGCTCTGGCTGGTTAGCTGGCTAACTGACTTCCCTCTTGCTCTGTCATCAGTGTGGCAGCTGTAGTCTGCAGGTATATTCCCTTACATCTGCACCCCTATGTGCGGCGTGTGATCGCTCTCGTTTAACAGACGATCACAGCGTGGATATTCTGCGCTTGTATACAGCTCAATACAGGTGTTCTGCGCCTGAAATCACAACCCTTTTTGACCAGGAGGGCCGCGTCAGTAATGTGGGTATGTGTGCAGTCAGCAGCGCAGGTTGAAGGGATGGAACAGTAAGGGGCGACAGACTAACTTGATCGCCAGGTTCCGGAGGGGGCGGGACTTTACGAAGATTAACCAATCACGCAAGGCCAAATTTCTGGTTCTGCTTGTTGGTTTGCTTGTGAAAGGAATCGATTTGTCAAGTTCGGCGAGCTCTGACCAATCATGATCGGTGGAAGTGTTCATAACCAGCGAATCAAGTGTATCAACTTTCACTCACTTCCTCACATAAATTAGCTGGCTTCAGTTCATTGGTACTTGGTGCATACAGCGAAAGGTGGGCGGGATTAGGCGGGTAACAGGTAATAAGGTTTTATTTTAAATAATGACCAATAGTAAAAAAGAGAAAAATACTCTTATCTTACTCATATTTTCTTACTTATAATTATTGATTATTAAGTATATAATGATAATTTATAGTATACTATTATAAAATAGAAAGTATGTAGGAAATAGGAAGTACCATGTAACTTAAATTATGTACGCTGTATGTAAGAAAAATATTTTATTTACCTATAAAAAAATAATTGGAAATACGTTTATATTGGAATGTATGTTTTATTTAAGTTTATTTAATTATTTTTTTTTTATTTAGTTTAATTTAAGTAATGCAATTAATTTCTTTCTAAATGAAATTTCTTCAAAAGCGCAAAAATAAATAAATAAATAAAATAAAAAATATGCTTCTTTTAGTGAGCCTATATCTAGTAAGCTTTTTTGGCATATTTTGTTAGACTTAGTAGCCCCTGATAACAACCCTGACAACCCTACTCATTGTATTTTTGTGATTAATATTAAACACGGCGTAATTTTTTTATTTCTTTTTTTAATAAAATAAAGTAAAACTATTTATGGATACGACTTAAATGGATTATCTTCAATAAACGCCATGCTGATGTCAATAGTCTGTTCTGACCACAAGGTGGCGTTACTTTTTCGGTGTCTATCTGCATTCACAATGAAAAGCAGGAAAATTCGGTCCCGTTTTGGTCCGGAGGAAAAAGCTCGTTGCCATGACAACCGAACAGTCTGTTCCAGCCGCTGGGAAAGTGATGCTCGCTGCTGAATGATTTGGAGAACAGCAGAACAAACACCAGTAAAAAAAAAGGACTGCTCCTTATGTATACAAATAGCGTTTCTTAAAAGGAAGTGTTAGCAAACCTGAATTAATAGAGTAATGAAGCGTACACAAACGTGGTGATGAAAAATATATGCTATTACTAGACACGGTTTTATTTGCTTATTTGTTACAATGTATTAAAACCACTATATTACATATAAAGGTCTTTTTGGCATGCAAGAATCTGGTCAGATAACAATTAAGACTACAGATGTCTCTGACACTGGTCACACAAATAGACATGAAGAGAATCAATCCAAATAAATAAATCTGTTTCTTGAGCTTATACTGATGGGGTTTTGAATGTTTTGTAATATCTGGATACTGTGCATTTCAGATACAAGCCTGTGTAGAGTGACACTCTGTGCTCTTGAAATTAGTTTCCTGACAAGTGTGCCATGAAAACTAAAAATAGTGAATCAAACATTTCTAAAGTTAGAAACCACTCTTTAAAACTAGAGGCTAAACTTAACCCAGCAACAAAATTGGGTTCCCTTTTAGTTCAATCTTGCACAGTGGTTTATATTTGTTTTAAAGGCATGCACTGTGAATTAAGAACAGAAACAGGCAAATAGTTTGACAAAGACAAACAAATGTAGTTAGGTAGTTGGGCTTGACTTATATTACATTATCTGGAAGTCAATGCATTTACGTCGTTACATTAACGCAAACAAAAGAAAACCCTTGTAGACCTAATTTTCTTCACCTACCTTATTACAAATAGACACATATATACGGGTCAACAGGGACAACACTTAATGTAATATTGCCATAATCAAGCATGGTACTCTCCTTCAAATGCGCATGTAAAAAATATTGTTTGGTCTTGCTTGATTAAAAGTGCAGAGACTCTTGGCTACAGTATAAGTGTATACTTTTTTGTTTGTGTGTGTTTTTTTTTCCTTCATTAAGTCCAGTTTTCAGTTTTTATACCATGCACTGGCTCAGCAAGGCTTTTCTTGCAGTAGTCTAATAGGCTGTCTGCTTTGACCAGCAGGAAGCAGTACAGCATCTCACTTTCTTCTGTTGGAGAAACCATATGAATGCTGCCCTCTCAGCGGGACACCATTCGCACAAACTCTAAAAGGGGCAGACAGAAAAATACACAGACTTTAACTGAAAACTACTGTGCATCTGAATCCTGCTTTTGCTTTTTTATTATTATTGTGTAGTGCTGTTTATACCTTCAAAATCTACACGGCCGTCTCCATTTAAGTCGATGTCTCTCAGTATGTCCTCTAGGTCTCGATGACCAACCTTACAAAACCAGCAATGTGATGTTAACAATCAGGTGTCTGTTGACCAAAACATTAGCCCAGTCTCACAGCAATTCGTACATATTTTACGAGGTGGCTAATTCGTACTTTGGTAAATCGTATTGCCATTTGTACGAATGATCCCGCCCTTAAACCCACCCATCACTGGGATTTAGACAAATCATACAAAATCGTGTGAGCGAAGTCATACTGTATGCATTAGCACGAATTTGGCACCTTGTACGAAAACATACGAATTGGTCGCGAGACTGTGTATGTTCCTTTCAAGTTGATTTGGTTGTGAAATTCAAATGACGGATTTGTTTTTTTTCCTCAAACTAATTTATCGTAACACTTTTGTAACAGTCAAATGGATTATAATGGTGCTCTTATTTTTGGTTTTCAGACTATACAATATATAATTTAGGATTTAAATATTTTAATTAAGCGTGAAGATCGTTTAAAAAATGTAAAGAACCTTTTTTCCACCATAAAGAACCTTTTGTGTAATGGTAAGGTTCCATGAATATTAAAGGTTCCTCATGGAGCCCTTGCTGCCAGTATCAAACTTTTATTTAAGTATTTATAAAATTTTATTCAAGTGGCAATTTGATAAAAGAACCATCTAAAGAACTTTTTGCCACTGTAAAAATACCTACTAAATAGAAAGCCTCCATGGATATTAAAGGCTGGTCATGGAACCATCAATGCCAATGAAGGATGTTTATTTTTAGGAGTGTATGGAAAATTATTGGCTAAATATGGAAAATACGAGTTTATGGAAAAATGGCTAAAACTTCTCATTCATCTTTATTTGACTCTCTAACTCCAGCACTATCTATTCTAATTCTATTTTATCCATATGTTGACCTGAGCCACTTGCACTCTGTATTCATTTCTAACTGCTTGTTTACTTTAAAAAAGCATCTGTATTGAACGCAGATTCCGCTTAGTAACAGCATTACAGGTTTGGGAAAACAAAAGGTGTTGAATAAAGGCCTTTCTTTAAGCAAAATAAAACAATGAACTGGTGTGATGTCAAAATGAAAATTCTGCCAGAAGCCGTCTGTCCCTCCATAGACAGCAAAACAACTGATGTATTCTCCCAGCTTCACAAAACTCAAGTTGAGCCACTGGTGTCACATTCTGTTTTATGATGCAATACTTAACTAATATTTACTACGTTTCTGGACCTGGGATTATTTCAGTGGTATTGCTGACTATGGACGGTCAGATAGCTCTCCAGTTTAATCAAAAATATCTTAATTTGTGTTCACGAAGAAGAACGAAGGTCTTATGGGTTTGGAACGGCATAAGAGTGAGTAATTAATGACTGAATTGTCATTTTTGGGTGAGCTAACCCTTTGAAGCAACTTACTGTATAAAATGTAAAGTCTAATAAACGTGACGTGAATTGACTGGAATGCTGGATTACAGAGCTGCTTCAAATGTATACATATCACTATGATCAGATGCTTTCTAAACTGCTGTTTGTTTTGTTATAAAGCACATTTACATATACACTTAAATGCTTGTGTGAGCAGCATGGGGATGTTAACAGATAAAACAGTTTGTGTATTTCGAATTTCTTTTTATCCCCAATAGAAGAATGTAACAGAACTTTACAGTGAGTAAACTTTACTTCATACTTCAATGGCATACGTTTAATTTTTGATTGAACTATCCCTTTGATGCATCAGGCTTCTTCTGTATTGTGACATACATCTGAGTAAAACTAATTATCAAAAATGATGTAGGGTGGTGTCGTTAAGCTGTTGATTGGATGAAGGCAGAGCATAATGTAAGCTTCCTATCGACTGTTAAAAATAGGCGACATTTAAGCAGGTGATTGGAGAAGTCCTGCACACATCACCAGAGAAAGGTCTGTCATCAAAGTTATAACACATAAAACATCATGAGATTGAAATGTAAAAAATGCACACATTTATGAATCGCTCACATCCAAGCTCAATAACATGCCTTTAGAAAATAGTGATATGACTTTACGTCAACCCAAAGAAAGCACTAACCTGTTGTCCCAGCAGCTTCCTCATAGCTTCCCTCAGCTCTCCTGTGCTTATTTCACCATCTCCATTTGTGTCAAACTGGAATACATAATAAATATTTATTTTCTAATTTCATATTATAATCTTTTAAACTCTCCTCTCACCTCTTTGAAGGCGTTTCTCAGCTCTTTAATGCCGATCATATCTGCTGTCTCAGCTAGAAGTTTAGGTCCCATTAACCCTACAAAGTCCTCGAAATCCACATGGCCACCTACTAAGAAAAACAAACCGATGTCAATATTTCGTAATGAAAAGACGTGGCAGATAAGATAAAGGATGTACGCACACAGAAGCTTACAGTTCATGTTGATCTGTTGGCTCAGTTCTATTAGTTCCATCTCGGTGGGCATGTAGCCCATAGTTCTCATGCAGTTTCCCAAGTCTTTACAGCTGATAAAGCCATCTTTGTCTTTATCAAACTCCTTAAATGCTTCTCGTAACTCTTCGCTCGTCAAGACAAACCAAACACACGAACGGAACAGTAATAACGAAAGAAATGTTTTTATTACTGTAGTTCAGCTTAGACAGGTTTCAAGAAGTTAATATATCGCAACAAAATTTTAAGTTAAAAAAACTTACCATCAATCTCCTCAGGTCTCAACTCCCGATTCTGTAACAAAACAAAAAAAGAGGAAGAAATGATCAAAACAACACCAGCAAATGTTGCATTTTAAAGACATAACATCTTAGTTCCTCACAAATAAATACAGGCCATCCAAGAAATGAAGTTCTTCTGGAGATGGATCCATTACCAGAAAGCCTTTAACCAATGGTGCATCCAAACCAGTCACAGTGGCCATTGTATTACGCTTGTAGTCGTTCAGAGTCACTCAACGTGTGTTTAGGACTCGTTTTTATAGCTTTAATAAAGAGCAATAGCGCGTTGCAAAAAGGTGAGGTGGTCCTGGTCACGTGGCAACGGCATTTCTCCAGCGTCACTGCTAAGTGAACAAATCCCAGCAAGTGTGACAGAGAAAAAAATCTGTCTTCACTTTACAGTGACAACCTTTAAAGGCGATGGAGGAAAGAGAGGGAGAAAGATGGAGAACAGAAGCTGTAGCATTCACCACAGGGGGAATAAAGGAGTATAAACATGCAGGCTTTACTGACGTAAGACCATGACATTCACGCACACACACATGCAAAAACATGCGACCTAAATTGTAGACCAAAACAAAGGAGCAGCAATTGATGCTGCGTAAATACATACGCCTACATGACTGCATGCAGAATAAGAAATGCTAAATTGCTTATGTAAGTAGCATCAGACATTCCGGGGCAAAGCTACACAGAGGACTTTATTTACAGTAAAGCATCATTCACAACATGCTTGATGCAGTAGGTCTGAGTTTTGTATATTTGTTGAGTCTAAATTACAGTTGGAACATTTATTTATTTAATTGCTTGGTATATGCATGGCATATAGATGCATATTTACGGTTATGAGTCACCTGGGACCCCATTTCTCCCCCTCTACTATATTAACTTTGCGGTTTTAGAGCCCTTAGTTTTTTTAACCTTTATTATAATGAATAGTGAAACAATAAAAATGGCAAACATGCAATAAATAAATAAAAAAACTTCTGAAATAAAACAACAGTAAAATTAAATTATTTGTTAATAATATACAAGTATTTTTTTACATATGATATATTACTTGTGGGCAATTTAATAAAAAAAAATAAAAATACATTTCTCTCACAAAGATTTATTATTATTATTTTAATTGTAGTAATAAATCACAATATTTTAGTAGATTAAAAATAGATATTTTCTATTTTAATATCATTTATTTTTGTGGTTACTCCAGTCTTCAGTGTCACATGATTTTTCGGAAATTATTCTACTGCTTAATAACTATTTTTAATCTTTACACATGTTGAAAACTGTTAAATTAACTGTGATACATTTTTTTAGGATTAATTAAAAGTTCATAAGAATAGCATTTTTAGCATCTTTTGTAACTAAATACTATAAAATACTTACTGTCACTTTGATAATTGATAAAAAAAAGAATATATAGTATTAATATTTAGTGTTCATTTCTATATGACAAATATATATATATATATATATATATATATATATATATATATATATATGATATTACCCAAAATACATTATATTAGTAAAGAGTTAAAAACATATTTTAATGTGTTTTATGTATATATGTTTTATTGAGAGAACCTGGTTTTCTGATCATTTCATTTTAGATTAAAAATGTCTTTGCTTTGATTCGATGTCCCAGAAAGCCATGTCTCTGTATAGCTCAAAAATATATCACAAGGCCATTGCCCCAAAAATGTCCCTCGTTCCTTTGTCTATCTGTACACTTCTGCACCTTTGCAATACTTTTCCAGGTTCTTAAACACGTTCTATAAAGACGACAGAGACTTTGTGTTGTGTTAAGCAGACTTCACTGTTCTTCACTCCTGAGGGTAAATAACAGAGGATAGCTCCTCATGTGTTAGATCACAAGCTTATAACAGCCTCACTGACAAACACATTTAAGAGAAACATGTTCATATAAGCCCACAAATCACAATTAATATGCAATATATAAACAACTAATTCCGCATTTTTCACACTATTTTCTAACTGAGTGTCAAAGTTAAGTCTTATACACAAAACCTTCCATTAAGAACACAAGTCAGATCTGTACATCCAGTCCAACATTGCTCTTAACCATAACACCATCGCATGAACTCACAAAGCATAGCTTATGTTATTCATGCACGTTCACACAAGCGTATGTGTTGTGAATGTCACAGAGAAAGACCTGTATGTCTATGTGTGAATTTGTATGTGTGAGAAAGACAGATAGAGAAAGAAAGCATTCCCATTAATGAAAATAAGCAATACAGGCATCGTTTTCCATTCATTCATCATAACAGTTTACTGAACACATTGTGTAGACTGGCTCTTCAGATCTATACACTCTCACAGCGACTATAAACAGAGGAAGGGAAAGCGAGAGTGAGATAGATACAGAGAGACAATAAAAACACCAAAGACATAGAAAAGACATTATCTGGTTTAATAGCATTGGGAAACAAGATCATTCAGCTAATGCACTCAGTGTAAGCCACAGTGGGATAGATTTATAGTGAACGCAGTTTGGGAAAAATAAGTGCTTTCTCTAAAAACAGCTCATGACAAGCTATATCGACTTGAATTCCAGAACTAGAAACATATCAATATGTAACATGGATTATATATAAAGTATTAAAGTTATAGCCTACATTGGGATTTATATTTATATGTTACCATCGATGTCTGCTGAGTACACTACTTTAAAAGTTTTTAAAAGAAACAAATTGTTTTCTTATCATTTTTTTGGAAATTTGAAGAAATATGAAGAGCGGAGAGAGATGACAGAAACCAATACATATGCTAATAAGAATAACTGGGACACCTTTCAAAATGCAAATTCCCTCTCGTCCTTTGTTTTCGAGCAAAGTGAAGTTTCCAGGCTTCCACAATCATTATGTGGTGTTAGTCAGCATTCATAGAGCCTTTGAGATTATTCAAAGATTTCTCTGAAAGCCTGATTTCCTACAAAGTCCGTGTACCCAGATAATACAAAAATGTGATGTGACGGTCTTTACTGATAATTAAAGCTCAAACTAGGTCACTTAGTGAACTGTGGCAACCGAAAAATAGGGCACAAGAAAATGGGGCTTGGATCTCGAACACATGGGGAGAAAACGTCATGAAACAAGAGAATCTACAAGTGTAGAAATAGGGTAACGAAGGGCTCTTACTATAAATTCAGTGTTGAATTAATTTTATTAATCTTATATGCACAGATCATGGCATCGGTTTAAAATAAATCAATTATAATATGATATAACAAAAAGCTAAAGCTCTGCAAAAAGGATATAGGATGGTGTAAATGGGAAGCTGTCTGAGTGTGTGTGTGTGTGTGTGTGTGTTTAGAGGAGATGGGAGGAGAGTGGGTCTCGTTCAGACATGCATATTACCATTCTCACAGCTGGAGGCCTGGTTTCTAATCCAAACAATCATTTATACAGACAGCTAAAAATACCACACACACTCACTCACGTAACTTCAGTTTGTGCGCACTTCGTTTCAGTTCTGCATTGACAGCGTTCTTTGTTTTATTTTTTTAAGTACTTTATATATCTGTGATTTTCTTACTTTTCTTTTCACTTAAAAAAAAGTCCTTAACATAGCATGGGCTTAAAAGGAAAATTCAGTTAGTAGAAGACCCATCCAAGTGCACACACATAGCAGAGAGAATTGAACAACAACGCACACACACACAATGAACAGACACCTGGAGCAGTGGGCAGCCAGTGCTGCCGCACCTGGGGGAGCAGTCCCTTGCTGAAGGGTCTCCTCTCAGTTGTGGCATTAAAGGTTTTCACTCCCACCACCTACAATCCCTGCCAGACCTGGAACTCAAACCCACAACCTTCTGGTTACAGCTTCTAGTCTCTAACCACTAGGCCAAAGAGGAAATCACAGAAGAGAAGATGTGGCTCTGGAAAGTACTGTAAAATTTCAACTCAATCTCACAACTGAGAAGCGGAACCGATTTTTAGCCACTTTACTTTTGATTACACAATAATAAACATATTAATAAAATATGACAATATGGAAACATATTCTACATTCCTAAACTGCGGTAACTAATAATAAGTGGCAAATTAGGAATTTACTGAGTTAGATTTATAGTTAATATTGAGAATTGTACCTTAACTCTATGTTGTGTTTTATGTCATCATTGTTTTTTAAAAATTGTTCTATTTTCTTCTTTGTTTTATTATTGATTTTATGATTATTCTACTCATTCTATGTAGAGCACTTTGAATTACCACTGTGTATGAAATGTGCTATATAAATAAACTTGCCTTGCCTTGTCTTGCCTTGCCTTGCCTTGCCTTAAAGTAAGTGTGACCGTCCGACAATATAAATGTCATATGTACTATGAAAATAAAACTATACAAAAGAGGTTATCCAAACAATTCATTAAATATGATCCTTCGCTTGTGAATATTGGTGCATATAATTCCTATTGGAAGGTTTGTATTTAGTAATTACAACATCAGGTGTGTTTTATGAACTTGAACTTGAATTTTTTAACATAACAAATGAATAAAGAATTGAACTTGCATATTGATGCTTAGTCAGGATCCCTTTAGCATTATGTTTCATAAGGTCCTCTGTTGTTTTCAGTTGTTTGTCGTAATTTAATGGTTTGCATTCATTTGTAAAAAAAAATGCTTAAAAACGTGTACCTTTCACATCATGTCACATCACCAGGGGTTTCATATTTAAAGCAACGGATGTCCATGCATGTCAAAAAATGACGCCAAATACAAAAAATGACACCAAAAAGAGTTAAACCAAAGGGTCCTGACCAAACACCAATACGTGATGTGTTGGGAGTGAGACCGCTTTGATCAGGTGCGTTTTTATTTTTTGGTAACTGAATGATTATAATAATAAAATATTACTATAATGCATAATAAAAAGTCAGATAATAATACTTAATTTCGACAAATGTATCATTAATAAAAAATCCAAAATTATATCCAAAATGTTTTATCACTGACACACCCCCAAGTGTTCATGTTCATGTGTGTTCAGCGCAAATATCTTTTCGAGCATGCCTTGAATTCATCAGATGGTGCCATTTATTGATAAAAGGATAAATACTGGTACAAAATATTGGTCAAATTGACTTAATTTCTACCCTTGGCAGGTAATAATTAACCATTCAAATGATCTACAAACTCATTCGTATTCTTGCTGTAAGTCAACCTGTTTTTAATGAGGTTTGCATCTTCTTTTATCCTGAACAGCTGTGTTGACTGTTTCTGAAAACACAGGTTGTCATTCTCTTCGTGAATAACAAAGATTAAAGGAGCATATCATTTGTTCCTTTACAAGAAGGACGTAGATTAATTCTTCATAGTATTTTTTAAGTAGAAAGACTGAAATTTTTTCTTTAAAATGTATTCCAATAATCCTTGTTTTATTCATAACTTTTTCAGTGTATCAGACCCACGGCTCATTTTTCAGTTGCAACCCACCAGTTGAGAACTAGTCTAACTAAATAAGGTACATAAAAATGTCTATCATTCATTATATCAAAATATCTGAGTCCACAAGCTGCATCATTGCAGGTTGCTATTGTGCGGCAGTCCTTGTCCTTTATTGTGATCTTAAAAGTATTTAAAAACCTTTCAGAAATGTTATATGCAAGCCATGACTATGACATCAAAGCTTACCGAGTGGAAAGAGGCCAATTAATGATGCTTCTGTTTATGCTGCTGGTTATCTGTGACACACAGATATATGTTATTTTCTGGCTCTTGTTTTGTTTCTTACGAATCTCTTTCTCTCTCGCACACATGTGCATCTTTTTATCTGTCATCTTCCATCCATCTCTATTTTCCCCTCACTTTTCTCCATGAGATGATTCATCCTGAGAAACAGGGGCAGATTCAGGGGCAGAAGCCCGTCTCTGCCTCTTCTCCACTGATATGTTGGTTTTATTTATCCCTCCATCCCCTTTTCAAGCTTGCAGTGAACTTTAGTGTGCAACCTACTTTTAACTGTCACCTCTCATCCTGTCAGCAGTCGCAGTCACAAGATCACCGCACTCAGACACACAATGCGTATTATCACACAATATCTTTCATAAGCCTTGCATGTACACCTGTTTCCACCTGTACACAAACAAAAATATGCATAGGCAAAAGAATTCAACAGTAAAAGCAGTTCCTAAGGTCACTGTGCGCTATTGAAAAATACAAAATTGAGGAAAAAATAACAGATCAAAACACCTAATTATATTTTTTTCTGTTACTTTTCTAAAGAATAGTTGAATTGCTTAAAAGCTAATCTCATGCCATCAAAGATCTAGATGAGTTTGTTTCTGCAGGGGAACAGATTGGAAGATATTTAGTCCAAATTGCTCGTAAAAAAACATTACAATAATCCACAAGTAATCCACACAACATCGTATACTAAGACTGACATACAATGGAAAATTGTGATTTTATAGGCTGTATGAAACTCACTGCCTAATATCATTGCGCGTGCTGCAAGCCTGCAACCATAGTACAGCAGCAAAGATCCTGATAATGATGTATTGATCCTATTACATGATGTAATAGAACTATAGAAAATGGAAAAACATTGAAATATTTTTGAGCGACAAGCTAATGGTCTAATCAGATTTAATGATCTATGCTAAGCTGCAGCTAAAAGTGCCGCCACACCCAGAGATCAGCTGAATGTCTTTCAAAAACAGTAAAGCTCAACTCTAGGGGAGTCTGAAAATGAGCCTATTTCCAAAAAAAAAAAAGTCTTTTTTTCCTTTAACTTTTGACAGACGCAATCTTTGGACAGTCTCAATCCACCATTATATTTGTTTAAAACTGTTTTGGACTGTTTTGCATATTTCTCACCTGATTCAGACAAGACAACTTTTTTCAGGTGAAAATGCGGCTATGGATTTCCAATTCTAATTTTATTTATTCATATACATTCACATACATACACGGTACGACATGAAGTGAAATGTAATGCACGACTGCCCCAACAAATTGACACATTAAGAAAACAATTAAGTAAAATTATGGATTATTGATTAGTATTTTAGCCACTTTGATATTAAAGACGTCTTGATGGATCTGTTAGTTCCACACATTAACTGATGAACTGGAGTGGTGTGGTTTATTTTAGTGATATTTTTATCAGTGGTTTGAACATTTATTCAAAAGTCACCCTTTCATTGCAAAAGATCTAAAGTAGTGTCATGCTACAATTCTTTAAATCTATTCTGATAAAGAAACAAACTCAATATTGAATGGCCCCAGAGTGAGTAGTTTTAGCATTAGCATTTAGCATTCATTTTTGGGTGAACTATGATATAAACTAAAGTTTTACCTTTTTTTTATAAATATTTTTTTAGATGACATTCTTTTTTTGTCCTTTTGCAAACCAATATCAACTATATCATTTGTTATGAAAAAAATGTAGCCTTACAGATGGGACTGACAAAGACAAAAAGGTTGGGAAACACTGTTTTAAAGAACATATGCTCTAAAATAAGACATGAGAAAGAAGAATTAAAACAGTGAGACAGACCTGTGAAAGTGTAAAGAGATGTAGGCATTTAATTAACCTATAAACACTTACTGACTGAGAGAATGAGCTAATTAATCGCTGTAAGTTAACTAATGATGTTTGATCTATACACTATATGTGAACCTAAAGAGCTCTACCCACATATTCAAAACTGATTAAGTTGACATGACATGAAAATTAATGTTTCATTTTTGAAAAACTGTGAAATTACATGTTAGGTGTACTTGCCTATTCATTTATCCCACTTAAACCCGTTCTTACAATCCTTTGCAAGCTTGCATTCAGAACTTCTTCCATATTTCCAACATGTTAATATCATACATGCTAATAAGCACTAAAAGTGAGAATTAGTCCCTATACTTAAGTTTTACCAAAGACTTAGGTTTTACTAAGATTTCTGGTGCCATATCGGGCTTGGGCTGTAGACAAGGAAACACTCTGAATAGATGGCTAGTGAATCACAGAAAATAGCCTGCACAAACTGTGCAAAAACAAAGATAATCTGTTGCACATTCATCATACACGTTGAGTAAATATTGACACTATATCCATTCAATGACCTTCTTTTCATCTTCACACCCTCACTCTCAAGTATCTGCTTCTTGATCTCCCAGAAGAGCATGGCAAGGTCATTGTAACCTCAAAAACACATCAGTAAGAGCAAAGCAGGAGGGGTGTGTTTGACAGCAGACACAAACAAATATCAGAGGAACGACACAGATACACAAAGAGATGTGAGACTAAAAATAGCACCAAAGACAAGTGGAGACCATATCTGGTTTACCATCTACAAGATTTACGGAGGGAAAGAATCGCATCGTCATCCAAGGACATTTTTGTCAGTCTTATTTCAACACCTAGTCAAGTCAAGCGTTGGGAACTCAAGTCAGACCGATATAGGGAATGTGTCACCCCTGTGATCCGAAGCCTATTACGCTGCATTTCTGGTAAATTGTGTTTACACACACACCCAGCGAGAGACTGTAAGCCAGCCTCACTGATTCATACAGCGTCTGAGGCTGACAGCCTAAACAACATACTTGCAAACAGAAGGTTTCTCCCAGTAATGTGAGGTTCCTCCATGAATGCCAATTAAATACTCCAACATTTTAGACTTGAATGATGCAGCAAAGGCAATAACGGTGACTTTAAGTTAACTTGGTAGCGAATTTGATTATAAAACCCTGTAAAATGACTGTATTAAGGGGCTTCGAGGAAGAAAAAAAAAAAGCTGAGGCAAATGTAAATGGACCATCACAGTATAAACAACAACAGATGGAGCGCCACAGTGAGAAACGCTCTGACCTTGAAGGCGATTTTAATAATTGGTCTCATTTGCCCATGTTTTCTAACTGGCCCGCCAGTTCTAATCTAACAAGTGGTGCTTTTTACTGTTTGTACATTGAGAATAGCTCTAACCTTGAAGCTGGGTATAATTAATGGACATTATCCGGTTAATTATATATGACTAACCCTCCATTTCATTTTTAACATAGATTCCAAAATATTGCTATATGTCAGCTTTAAAAGCCTCCTGTGTCACAATAATAGTACGACCCACATTAGCGTAGCTGCAAATGAACGTTTGTGTTGTTTTCGAACCGCAGCATCAAAGTCACTGTGGCGGTGCCATCAGACAGCTTTTAATCATTTATACACAGAATCTTACAAAATCGGATATGCCTAAAAAGATTTGCATTTCACAAACAGACATTGTATTCTTTATCTATTCAAGCCTTTCAATGTCTAAAGCAACAAAGGAGCACCCTCCCGCCCAGAGCTCATCCTTCCAGCCAAGACTCCTTTATTATTAACGCAATTGATTTTCAAAGTTCTGTGATACATGTACCGAAGGCAAGCTTCCGCAACGTTCTTGACATCCAATCCTCCGAGGAGCACATTTAATCAGTGTCAGCTCACAGCTGTTTACTGTCAGAAAGCATTCGATCAGGAGTCAAACTCTAGGACAGATTGTGAATATGAATTAATATTTATTTTGCTAATACTCCTTATCATAAATTAATTCATTGGAAAACATCTCAGTCAACTGTTGCGTATAAAATGACTAACTATTGTGTGTGAGATATCATGGGTACTGGTCTCTGGGACGTTGGCTAAACGTCTGGTGCATATGGTACACTTAACTGGAAACCCTTCGGGAATGTCAAAGTCATCAAATGATTGGTTGAATTTTATCGGATCTCCGGGGGACGCGAGTGTCGCATTTATTTCCGGTCTGCCCCGGAAACAATGCGTAGATGAGTGATTGTGGGGGGAAAAAAACTGTTGTGTTTACATGAGTGACAATAAGCATTTATTAAGATCAGTTAAATGTAGGATTCTCAAAAGTATGCGATCTAATTTTACTAGTTGTGCGTCCCCTCCTATCTATTATGGAAGATCAAGTGAAGTACCTAACAGAGAAGGGGATTTCAGCCGTGTTTGCGGGCAAACATGAAACAACAGACACTGACATCGCAGCTGGCCGATTCAGTATTGTTTTCGATTCTCCAGAATTGCTTGTGGGTGTTAAAAAATGGAAAGATATGCTTCAGACAGATGTTTACCGAGAGCGTCTCATCGGGATTTTCTATGCTGACTGACTGTTGCACGCCGTTCTGTTGTTGTGGGGACATTTCCACGCCCGAAACGTGACAATGAACGAAACGAACTGTGATTGGTTGTTTGACATGTCGGTCAACCGGCCTTGTGGGTGGGCCTTGACCAAAGAAAGCGGCTAGAATTCCAGACCTTCAGCCGTCAGTCTAAAGGTCTGGCTACGCGAGACTACTTTGGATTCATCGGGTCATAGTTGATTGGTGGCAAATTTATTTATATATTTTTTTAATTCCTATGACCAGTTCTTTTCAGATTTGAAATGGGAAAGAATTAAATAATTTTAATTTGTCTAAAATTAGGTTTTATTAACATGTCAAATCAGTAATATCGGACAACAATGGCATAATTAATTATGTTTCTTAAGCACAACAAAATAGTATCTTTCAGGATAGCTTTAATACTGTACACATATTTGTATTATTTTTTTGGACAAACTACAACAATTGCAATAGAAACGATTCGGATTTTCACTTCCACATTGCACCACACATTTTGTGAGAAAGTTAAAGATTTTACTACAGCTTCAAGTTAATCCTGAAAATTCATCACAATGATCAACTGAAAGCTGTTTGGTTTGAAAGTGGCGTGTGTGAGCTGCACCTGATACATAATATGGATAACAGACAAGGGACCATCATATTTGTTTGGAACTGCTTTGAACAGTGCTTTCTCCTCTTGCGTATTTTTTCCCACCTAGGCAAAATTTGGCATAGATACTGCATCTAAATAAAGGACTAGATGGCATATTGGGAGAAATATTTCGGCCATATATGAGCAGGTTTACCATTAATTTCAGGCCCATCTCTTATAATATGCTATATTGCTAAGTCTGCCTTGCTTTTGAATTTTGTAGGGGATAAAAAAAACACAGAAATGCTATAGCTGTGCATGAAATTGCATCTGTATCTATGACCATTAAAAATGTATATTCTATGGGTAGCATGCTTGAAACGCAGACATACCACATCCATCGTTTTATTAATGTTATGTGACCTACCAGGCTCAGTAGCATTGCTTCAGAGTCATTCACAACTCATTTCTCTGGGCTTGTGGGTTGGCTGAATGCACACAGAATCTTGATGGAACTAGTTCATGGCTGTCCAAACTCGGCCTTGGAGAGCCGGTGTCCTGCAGGACAGCCCTGAACTAGTTGGTCATTCTGGAATTATTTTCCTTATGCTGTTTTGTTTGGACACACTATCTTTCAGCGTGCTATACTGATGGAATAAGGCATATTCAGACATGTACAGCATATAAAACCTGCAAAAGCCTTTAAGTGATGTCTAATGTTTTACTACAATGAGCACTTTCATAAGTCTCCTGTGTGTGGTTACGTTCAGTCATTTCACTTTATTGGCAATGAATTGGCTTTTTCGTTGCTATTGAAGAATAACTGAACGTAAACAAAAAGCCTGAAAAAAATGCTCATTTCAGAAAATAATTTTCAATAGCACTCAGAGGATTTCACATTTGAATTCCTTCATATGACAAAACTTGTCACAGCATGTCAAAAACTTGGAAAGTTCAGTAACAGCACCAGCTAAAAAAATTAATTGATAAATATTTGAAAACTTATATGACAAATTCGTAAATATATTTGATAAATGTTTGAAATGATACATGTTCCCTCTTGATTTATATGATTGTATGGAATTATCAGTTTTCTAGACACTATTTTGAATTCAACTGGAAACTTTTTTGAACTAAAATTTGTAATAACAATTGTGTAATAAATACGATAACAATTTGTAATAACAATAATGTATTTTTAATAGACTCAACTGTTCTCATGGAGCGCATACATCTACCCTTTAATACTAAATTTACCTTAAACCTATTCCTCCCTCTGCTATAACTTTGACTTTAGAAGGCAACTCTCTATCAAGCTTTCCCTCTTTAGAAACGAATATATTTACACAAAACATTTTGTCATTGGCACAATGTTCAAACTTGATGAGTGAAATGCACACGTTTCTGTCACACCTAATTTTACCTATGACGTTTAAGCCTTCCTAAAATCACGACTGTCTATAGTTGCAGCATAAAGTTTCTGACGTGTTTTACAGCTATATTTAATCGAGAAATATTATAAAACTCGTATCACCAGCGTCTGTTCAGGCCTTACCTGCCCAAACACTGAGCTGAGGAACGGCCGCAGGTTGAAGTCCGCTTCAGAAGATGCTGCGCTGGACCTCCCCGATCTGCGGGAGGAGCGGCTGGAGGAAGCGGGCACCGGCGAGGATGAGGAGGTGGAGGCTGGACACGCCTCTCTGCTCGATGAAGACCCCGGTCGGGCCAGTTGAGGGGACTCAAAAAACAGAGTCGTTTCGTCCCTGGACTCGGAGAAAGACTGAGTTCTGGTGGGCATGCGAGCGGCGTGAGAGTGCTTGGGTCGGGGCTCCTGAGGCAGGTCGTCCCGAGTGGACCGGTGGCGGTGATGGTGATGGTGACGATTGTGGTGATGATGGTGATGGTGATGGTGGTGGTGTCGTCTGGTTGTCTTGCGGTCTCTTTCATCTGGAAGCTCCGACAGGTCCTCCTGACTGTGAGCCGTGGAAAGAGCGTGTCCGTGGGAGTGTTGTGGGTGGCTCTTCTCCGCGCTATTCCGGGTACCGACCAGTGAGGGGTGACAAAGGGGTCTCCGCGAGCTCGCATCGCAATCCGCCGTCTCCGCTCCAGATGCCGCCGCCACCGCCGCGGAGCGCTGATGGTGTATCCGCCGGGCTCCGGGATGATCGCTCCTGGCCGGCGCGGAGGATCTCAGTAAGGAGGTCGTCGATTCGCTTTTGGGGAGCGTGAAACTCATCCTCAGACTAGTAAAATGCCCTTGAAGGTAAAGGCTGACCTCTGATGTGTCACATTATTATCACTTGAATATAATAGCCCGGTGTAGAGACCTGAGAGTACATCGGCACCTCCTCGATGGCATTGTTGGGCTTGAAATTATGCTGTCGAGATCTTCTCCTCTTGGAGTTGGTGCCACCTGATTGCTCCGTAAGGCGGTATAAGCGCTATTCTGGTAGGACGCGTAGGTAAGGGGAGATGGGCTAGGAAATAAACCAAAAAAGATTCAGAGAGAGAGAAAGAGAGAGAGGACACGCAAAACGTATGGTGTGCATCATCAGATGCCTGTGGGTGACACAACATAACATGCAATGCATGGACCAAAACATAGCAAGAAGATGCTTTATAAACAATTTGAGATCAATGTTGACCAATATATACGCCTATGGCCACTAGACTTCACTGGACATTTAAAAATGATAAGCAAACTGAAAATTGCTGTAGTCTATGCAAAATTGAGTTAGGTAAATATCATTAAACGCCTTATAATGTGTTTAAAAACATGTTTTTCATGAACTAAACTTAAGTGGTAGGCTATAGCAGGTTTGTCAAATAGAATTTAGACAAAATAATGCATGTTTAATGAAAACTTGTATTTAATATTTTATTGTGAGCTATTTCAAACAGGTTTATCAGATAAAATATAAATAATATATAATAGCTTACAATATATGCAATATAACTAATTATGTCCTAGTAAACTTGTAAGGTACAGCAGGTTTATCAGAGAAAACATACACAAAATGAATGTTTACTGAAAAACCTATTTAATATTTCACGATGCCCTATAAATGTGCAACTCTGAGCTTAACATAAATAAATAATGTTGGAATAATGAAAAACTTATATTTGATTATGATTTTATTTAATTGTTACAGGCCTATATGTATTTATAAGTAACTATCAATAATAAACGTCAAAGATAAGACACGACCATCATGTTGAGGAGTTCTCTTCTCTCGCCCACAGATTTTCACTTGATTAAACGCAGCATCCCATTGCACCGCATGTGCAGGACATCCCAGCCGCAGGCCACTCCATGGTCCATTTATTCCTTATGAACCACAACTGAGACAACCTGCATAAAACATGACATTTAGACCCAAAATTTCACCTCTGCCTTCCTCAGTCCAAGCCTTACTTTTTAAAAGCCATCTTCAAAAAGAGGTTAGCAAACATACAACATTAAGACAAAGGATAGTATTCAATTTAGAAAGGAAAGTATTAGATTATGATTAGACCTATCCTTCAAACTAAAATGATTTTTTTTTCTTCTTAAAAGGCATAAATTCAGACAATTTTCTTTTGTTTAAACATACATCAGATCATTTGGATCAGTATTTTCCAGGGTTTTTAGTTCATCACATAGGCATTTTTTAGTCTGCTAGGCCTTCAAATACAGATGTTGACACAAATTACAGGTTTGTGATGTGGTAACATCTGCCTTTTGAATTTGCAAATATCTTAACAGACAGTTAATCTGTTCTAAATATTCATGAATGATGAATGAATGTTGCCGAAAAGCCTATTTTAATACAAAAATTCCATTTAGTATTATTTATCATACTTTTTTCCTGCCTTTTTTACATCTTTTGCATTCAGCAGTGTGTGTGTGTGTGTGTGTGTGTGTTGAGCCACAGACAGAGCTTGTCTGCTGTAGTGCTCAGGGAATGTGCCCTGCAGTGTCCCTGTCTGCTTTAGAATGTCGCTCCAATGTGTTGCCAACCTCCAACATCCATCAGTTTTCTCTTTCAGACACTGCTATTGGTAAAATGTGTCCTTTTGTACTGAAACAGGCCTTGCTCATCCAATTAAAAATCTTAACCTTCACCTTTAGAGGATGCGTGGAAACATTCATCCAGACTCGTCATTACCTGCTGTACACACGACCGAGAAATGACTGTCTAGCTCCCTCTTGCGTCAATGGTGCTATATTGCACGGATGCTAAATTTCTATACTGGTACACTCACTCAGAACGAGTTCCTTTCAAAAAGTTGAGTAATTTCAAAAAGTTAAATGGCGCGTTTTTAGAACGCAGTGTCACGAGAGCAACGGTCGAACGCGTGATTTAAAAACAGTGGTGGTGCGGTTACGTAGTTGTATTTTACTCCAGAACTGTGCTGAAATCTACATTCCTCCATTGCCCGGCAGCAGATTATTACAAAACCGAGCGCTTGGAAAAATACTTATTCAATTTTTGGAACAATATTTCATTGATTACACTATTCATCAGAAAGATGCGACAGCCTGGTATGTAGAAGTCCATTAATATTTATATCAATGTAAGAAACCTACCACGTGGGCCTTTATGAGGATACAAGTGTTGCTTGTAATGCTATTCTAATGATTTTCTGCATTATTAAAGACTTATGAATACTAACTGAATATTATTATCAATCAGTCACTTTCATTTATATAGCGCTTTTAACACTACAGACTGTAGCAAAGCACTGAACATTATCAAATAGAATGATGGTAATATCTAATGTCGAGATTAAACTAGTTATTTATCGAATGCAGAAGTGGTCTCTGTAATCAAAACGACAGTAATCACTAGAAATTAGGTGCCCCCGACTAAGCAAGCCAGAAGCGATAGCGGCAAGATACCAAAATCTTGTGAGAGAAAAAAAACCTTGGGAGAAACCAGGCTTAGTTTGGGCCAGTTCTCTGGCCGATTAGATCTGCAACCGCTGCAAAAAGCCATCCAGAGAACATATATGGACTGTAGGTGGATTACATCTGCCTTTTCATTTATCTACCATTTATCTCTCTCCCCCCCCCCGTGTTAGCAAGAGGTTAGTTATGTAAATCTCCAGAGCTGCATCTGATAATGGTTGCCGTTTGCAGCACTACCCTTCTATCTGCCACCCCCATAAAAAAACCTCCAAACATCCAGCATGTTTTGTCAAAATACCAGGTATTTTCCTGAGAAGAAGCACATTTTGTTGTCTCTTTTTCATAAAACACCCACACGAGATTTGCATTAATATAAAAAGACAATGTTTCATGCTATTTTTGAACTTATTTGAAATTACACAGTTCCAGATGTTAACCCTCATGTTGTGTTCCTATCATTTTGAACCAGAGAACCCTTATTAGACTTGTGGAATTTATAGTCAATGACACAATAACAGGCATACAAAAAATTGTTTGTAAAGCAATCTCATTATGCTTTATTATCACCAGATCCTGGATTGCATTGTTTTCCAAATGACAAATCACTTCCAAGAAGAAATACAAAACCTGTGCTAATATAAAGACACAAGTTGACAAAAGTCTAAATCCAACATTTTCTAGTGATAAAGCATAATGAGAGCAATTTTAAAAGGTCGGTCTTATTTAACCATGAACACCAAATCAGGTAAAGGATTTTCAGCACTGCACAAAGGTTAAATTAATTCTTTATTAAATCGACATAATTACTCATCCACTGCGAAGTGAGTCCATGGCACACAATTTGGAAACATGGAAGTAGGAACGTTGTCATAAAATTGATCTGCAACTCCAAAAGTCTCACAATGATATAAAATGTCACTTCTCACGAAACAGTGTCAAAACGGTCCGTCATCTTACAAAAGGAATGTACCAATATCGATGCAACAATCACGAAAGCTCTGCTTACAAGCAGTACGACAAATCACAATAAGGTAGAACCTAGCACATATTAACAGCCAGAACGTTGTGTTTTTCCGAAAACAATAAGCGTCGTGTCCCTCTTTAAGTTTCACAAGAGATACAAAGCGATTGATAACGCGTTTCGGTTTGATTGGAAAATTCAGAGTAGGAAAGAGTAAAGTGGAAAGCAGGCTGATTTGATGTGCTCGTATTCTTCCCCATCGAAGCGCTCCGACCCTGACTTGGTGTGGCGGTATAATAACTTGCCACTAGTGCGTTTAATGGAGGTCATTTTACACAATAGCTGGTAGTGCCTCAGTTCACTTCGTCTAACATCTCTGCCATATATCCACATTCCTTCGCTGTAAATGTCAAATACCCTGTCATTGCAGCATATGTCATTTACGACTGTTTAGCTTAGCTTCTGTAAGCCTGATCGCAGTAAAAATGTACAGACCAAACAAATGTACTGTGCTTCCTATACAATCCTACCTGGCTGCAGTGACCAGGCTTGGCTAAAAGTGCATTTCCATGTGCGCTTGACTGTCAATGCTTTAGGTGAAATGATACTATGACACTCGCTGGGTTTAAAAGTGACCCTGAAGCTAAATTGTAGGAACGACATGAACACGACGGCTTCGTCTCAAGCACGGTTCACCAGCAGGTTTTTGCTATGGTTAGATTTGAAGAGTTCTGTAAACACTGATAATGTACAATAGTGACGGTACATTGAAGTCTCTACTGAAGCAGTGCCAATAGGGAAAGTGAGAGTAAAGGTACTGTATACTAGAGGAAGAGACTCGTGTTCTCAACACTCCATCTTTCCCTTTGCACTCATCTCATACTGTTAGTACAATGGAAATCGTTGACCATTTTCTCCTTGCGGTTCTCTTTCAGCGCCCAGGGGTGAAGATGTAGTCCAGTGCCTGCCGCTCGGCTGCGGCCACGTTTGGATGCCACAGGTCCACCATGAACACCACTCTCGGGCCATCTTCTGGAGTACCTGACACACAGATATGGAAATCATGAAGGAAGCGGTAAATACTAACACCGTGTGCCTGTATGTAAAGTAGAGATGGGGAGTCGACTCCAAAAGAGTCGATTCCTCGACTCTCACTAGCCCTAGTGTCGGAATCGACTCCAGGT
>JAUCNO010001851.1:13812526-13828605 GCA_032353835.1 Enteromius viviparus
GTGTAAATATTAAGTTTGTACTTACAGCAGGTGGTTGATGTGATTTTCTAAACGCAAATGTATTTATATTTTAATTCCAAGTAAATGGAGTTGAGGAGTCGATTCCACAGACTCCAAAATTAGGAGTCGGGAGTCGGAGTCGACTACAAAAAAAACCAGAACCGAACACCCCTAATGTAAAGTCTGCATGCAAACATGTTCACGAACAACGATTCGCCTATAACTTTCACACTAACTCACATACACAGAAAGCATATACATATAATCTCCTTGGTTTTAGATTTGCATTAAGCATATGTTAATTCATAGATAATCAATATTTTGTATATTTCAATATATACTGTTATAGCTCAGTCTGAGAGGTTTATCTGGATAACAATGTAGATACGTGTATGCTTATGAAAAGCGTATTTAAACTGGTTTTGAGGATGCACACTTGGCATTGCTTGAGGATCTTGCTGTATGTCTCTCAGGTGAAAGCATGTCTTTTGATAACATCATTCAGTCAAAGACTAAAAAAAACTTATATTGATATGGTTTGGCTGTGCTTTATGCAAATTTATTATTTAGTATATTGAATGAATGAACAAAGTGTAAAGCGCTTAGTGGATGGGTACTATTTTTGCCAGGACACCAGGGTTACACCACTACTCTTTACAGGAAGTGGCATGGGATTTTTATTGACCACGAAGAATCAAGACCTCAGTTTAACTTCTCATCCAAAACATTGTGCCCTTTTGACAGTGTCCCCATCAATATACAGGGGCACTAGGACACAGACCTCTGGGTGAGCATTTCCTGCTGGTCTCACTAACACCTCTTACAGCAGTAACCTAGTTTTCCCAAAAGGTCTCCTATCTACGTACTACTGACCAGGCTCAACCCTGCTTAGCGACCATTCTTAGGCTGCAGGGTGATATGGCATACTCAAAATTTAATAACATTAGAACGTGAACGTGAATAAGCATGCGTTGTGAATTAGGCAAAAGTGCTAAAATTATTCGCGCATAAAACCCATTGGTTGCCAGGGTGGTGTTATAAAGCTGCTGTTCAGAGTGGTTTATAGCAGGGATTGTTTTGGGTTGGTTAGTGTAGTATTTGAACGCAATACATATTATGTAAATGCCTCTTAATTACATAGGGGCTCCTTACAACTGAATAATTGTAGATACAAAGAAGATCCTATTCTCCAGTCACTATTTGTGTTTAACAGTTCTGTCTAATAATTGATAGCTATCCAATAATATTTGTTTCATATATGCATTTTGAAGAAGTATTTGAATAGCTATTGAACATTAATGGCAGGAACATTGCAAACTGCATCAGCTGTTAGTCCTTCTAGCGTGCATAGCCTGTATAAAAATACAAGTACTCTTTGCGTAACAGTCCATCTGTGCAAAGTGGATGGAGACAGGTGCATTCTGTTGTTAGCAGACACTCACAAACCGACAATTATAAAATCTTAATTTTAAACTTTACTCTAGCTGGTTTTTATTTGACAAAACATGATCCCAGCCCACACAAATTTAGCAGTTTACTTCATTTACTGTTGTTTAATGCCTTTAATTGCTTTTATATTTAATACTTAAATTAAACAGTGTACTATCATATATTGGCTTTATATCAACCACACAGCTATTGAAAGAAATACCTGGGCATTAAAATCCACTAATAACTACTGCACACTTTGTTTTCTCCTTAATACTTAATAGATGCCTTTTGCACGACAATCTATGATATTTATTCTACATATTATTTCTCACCATCATGGAAAGCAGTGTGAAGAAAAGAGTCATCGAACAGCAGGCAGCTTCCCTCAGACCAGCACTGCGGCTCTCCACCAACTACCAGTTCACAACCAGAGGGCACCTTCAATCCTGCACACACACAGAGAGAAAATGGCTTACACACCTTAAAACAGCCACACAGATCTCTGTATATATTGCTGCACTCATATATAATGCTTACAATATATATTGAACATATATTTTCAGAATTTTTATTCTCCTTTTATGGTATTTTATAGTTTAGATGACTTTACTTTAATTCCAACATTGTTTAATAAAATCTCTTTATTAAATAAGAAGCTATGCCCAAACGTTGGATTTGGTAGTATACATATATCCACATCCTTTAACCTCTTACCAAGGTGGCAGCGCAGGCGTACGTTGGTTGGCCCATAATGCTCAGTGATAGTGGCTCCGGGACTGAGCACAGAGAAACAGGCATTTCCAAACACATTATTCGCAATAAAGGTACGGAGCTGTCCGAGCACCCTCCACGTACGTGGACAGCGCCTGGCATTCAGCACCATCGGAGTACCCTGGTTCACCAGATAGAAGGTCCACCACTGGCCACGAGGTGTGCTGTTGGCCTTCCAGCCCAGTGGAAGCGAAGAGCCGGCCCGACTAGTTGGCAGCCGGTACACGCTCTCAAATTCAGCCAGGAGTGCAGGAAAACTTCTCTCCAGGAGCTCCACGTCATGCTTCTGCGCCTCCCGTGAGAAGAAAGGAGCAGAGGGAAGATCTGGCAGGAAGAAGACCTCAGGTTTCTGGATGGACGGGCGGTTGCAGAGCAGATATCGGCCTTGTTCACGTACGCCTTTGTGCACACGGCCCATGCCCGCCCAGGTGTAGCGCTTGGCATACTCCTGCAGGCTGTGGTAGAGCCGCTGGTTCAGGCCCTCACCGGGTTTGGTGCAACGAAAGCACTCAGGCGACTGGCAGTAGGCGAAGCCATTGAGTTCTTCATCGCCGACTCCGCTTACTCCAACCCCGCCGATCTGATGGAGTTTCGAGCCTCTCCGGGCTGAAAGGTCTGCGGCAAGAACTCCACCAGGAACTGCCCCGACACGCGGCTCGGGGCTGAAACCACCGCGGAGCGAAGGTGCGGAGTGTTCGCATCCAACACGGTAACAGTACCAAATAAACAGAAGGGCGAGACAAAGAGCAGTGCCTAGAGCACTGGACTCACACTCCCGCACTGACTGCATGCCACCTGCCACCCATTCCCTCATCCGCTCTAAAGACCACTCCATCCCTGCATACGTACATACATACACACTATCTCAAACGCACATGCAGATATGATTTAGAGATTCTTATTTGTTAGCTTGTGCATTGGAAGGCTTGTGACACAGCCTTTGTCCGTCATCAAGGAGCTTTTTGTGCAGTCTAATTTGATGACGTGCCGATGGCTTTGGTTAATGCAAGAGTGCTTTTCATTTCCGTTTCAATGCATTTGGAAATGTTGACAGTGTGCCTCCGTGAGATAATTCAGCTGCTTCTTGCCTCCTGATGCAGACCAACAGGAACACAGTGCACCCAAGGGCACCTGGGAGAGAGAAAAATAGCAGATATAAAGACATTTCATGATAAAGTGCAGCAGAATAACACTACGCCGACATTGCCGTCGAGGCAAACTGCATCACACCTGCCTTGATGGCCCGGTTTGACCACATGATCATTTCTATATACCACCCACACACATTTGGCTTCTTCTCCCCCTCCCCACACTCACGCACAGGCCGACGAGCAGCTTGATAGGGACCGCAGCACACATGGGTATGGCATTTGAAATTCAGTCTTTGCAACACCTCCGCACTGCACTTTTTAAAATCATGAGTCATGAGAGAATTTCAAGCGTACTGCAATAAAAGCATGCAGACAGTCAACACAAACCTGCAGCAGGGACAAATCTGCCCATAGAGCTTAATTGCCTGACATAAAGACAACAGGGAATTGTTGCATTACTGTTGCATTAGGATCACTCAGATGGAATGCAACCTGACAGGCTAGTAAAGATGAAAGACAAAAACATACCTAAGGTTTAATGCAACATATCACGGCGGCTGTCAACAGAGACAGATTGAGAGAGAGTAACAGCAGGGGAATGCGTACAATAACACAGCACAAAGAAAAATAAACCCCAATCACATAATGCAACATTTAAATGATAAGATTAAGCATGCAAAGACTGTAACGAGTCGATGCGCCAATTGACGCCCATTCAATTGCATATTTACCGGGAGCTTCGCGGCACTTCTTGTCTGTCAGATTCGCAGCGACTGTTGTTCCGCCCGGCGCTGCCAGTTATCCTGCCTCTACACTTCCTTCTCAGACACCTCCCTGTCGCTGTGTTTCATTGCAGTTTCTAGTCCTGCCCTTATGTCCGTAAAGCGCTGTCAGTCGACGTCCATAATGCCGTAGACAAGCGGGCAGAAAACAACATGACGGACGTCCAACGTCTCATCACTGAAATCTGCGGGTTTATATAACGAAGACGCATAACTGATTGACTGGCTATACTAAATCCATAACAAATAGTTCATTATAATGTTAACGCTCCTGGTCACCACATTAACACGAATAATAACATTGGTAATAACGCTAATAATTACTTAAATTATTATAAGTGTATTAAAACAGATGTGTGCAGGTTGTTAACCGCAGAAGGAGGGTGTCACAGACAGTAGTGGGGGAATCATATCATTGAATCGAATCTTTATCCGTTCACCAAAAAGATTCACTAAATGACAAATTCAGGGAGCCTTTCTGCATGTTATGGTTAACCAGTGGGCGATATATTTTGTGCTATAAGCGAGTCATCCCCTACACTCAACGATTCCTTAAACACGCGAGCCGTTTATTAACTTACCCAAACAATTCTGTTTCATAGTTTCCCCCAACATAATGTTAAATAAAAGAGAAATCGCTGCTTTTGTTGTTAAATACAATTATGAATCGAGGATAGGATCAGTCATTTTCACACAGAATGAAAAGTTTTTAACTCATACTGCAAAAACTGATTAGCTAAAATTTGCTAAAACTTAAAAATGCCTCGAGAATTTAAAGGCAGGAAAGCAGTCGTGTTCTTCAATGATCGATAAATGTCCTAAGTGCTTAGAATATAGCGTTTTATTCATTTAGAAGATTCATTCAAAACACCGAATCGTTTCAGAACTTACCTGTACGTTACAGTACAGCTGCTCACGTAGTCATTCTCATACAAGAAATGGAAAAAGTAGCCTTTTAATAAATGTAATAAGAACTAATCACGGAAAATACGACAAAGAACACTTCTGTGAATCCCACTTCTGCCACTTGGTTAAGATATGTGACAGCTGTACTTTAAGAGAGCGTGTTATTACTAAAAGCATCGGTAGTTGTTTACAAGCGACACCCCCCAACGGCCTACAATTCCCATGGTGCAGTGTTCGCCAAACAGACAACTTCCTCTGACGTCACACTGTTGAGCGTGTATCACTCTCGCGGCAAACGGAATCGCAACAATGTAACGTTTTGTGGTTTGTTTAGAAATTGCAACTTTGCATTGTTGCTATATTTCCAAAGGTCGATTAGTTTTCCTTTCGTTTTTATACTTTTTTTTCTTCAGCTCAGTAGACTATAGTCACAAGGAAATCTGCTTTGTTCAAGTCTGAAATCAAGGAAACGGTCCTGTTCGAAATGCAGTTATGCATGCGCATTGCTTTAACCTGGCGCTTTTCCAGAAAACTACAATGAAAGTGCAAAACACAAATGACTGAGAGTGGAAAACTTGACACTTGCCTTCAGGCGACTCGCGAGCTAAACAGCTTCCAAGTTCTCTGTGCGTTTGTGTCCGCGGGCGATTTTCAAACATAATCCAGTTAGATTCTATGAAGGACCTCCCATTTTCTCAGTAGTTATACGATGATCTTATCAACAAAACCAGATTTGTTTTTTTAACTGAAGTAACACAGATTTTTTGTCTTGTAAAAGCTTCTGTAAAAGCTTGGTTAATTAAGTGAAATATAAAGAACTTTTCCCAGAGTATTTCTAATTGATGCATTCCTAGAGTTTTAAATACATGCATTCCTAATTAACTTTAAACGTTTTGTAATATAGATGAAATTTAACATTACGTGCACATAAATGCAGCTATTAATATCTAATAAGACAATATGATAACAATGATTCTTGCAAATCATTCATTCTTCACGGTAGTACTGACTTCCCTATGGAACATCATTAAATGATAACTGAGAGTCCTGCTATAAAACATTAACAGCTATGATATGAAACACCTGTTCACTATGCACTGTCCAGCATCCATTGTGGGTTAATATTTTTGTAATGGCAGGGACTATCCTCATGTCTTAATAGCCAACATGCCTACTTCTAAAATGTTTTATTTCAAAACTGCATGCTGCCTGTGCATGTGGTCTCTTAAGCTGAAAGTACGGCAGTTTTGATCCACACTCAGAGTGTATACTTTTCAAAGTATAATCCATTTGATTGTAAGCTTGACACGCACACTTAAAATTGTCATCCTTATCCAGTTTCTGTAATATATCAGACATTATGACTGATAGATGTCTTTGTAAACTTTTTCAAATAAAGTTGAGGGTGTCTTGTCTGCAAGAGAATTTTTAAAGTAGTTTGTTGCTGTACCATCATCTCTGTTGTTGTTTTCCGACTATCAAATGTACGGTACATATGTGCAATTAGAAAATATGGCTACGTGCATATTTTGATAATGAAATTTACATCGCATGCACCTAAAACTGAAGCATACTTCACACATGTACAGTACAACGCTGGTGACATATTTTTGTCTCATACAGTTACTGTTCCATGAGACAAATTTGTGAATAAACATTGAGAGTGTTTTATGATTATATTGTACATGCCCTATATTCTGAGTTTAATGAATCGATAAATGCTGAACAAGTTCAACATGTTCTAAACAAGTGCCAACCAAAAGCATAAGTCAGTAACATCCTAACAAGTCTGCCAGCCTACGTCGATGCGGTGTGAATTAGCCTTAAGAGAGATTATTTTATATCAGATAATGAATTATAATTGTTGACATACGGTTTGATGGGGAAAATATCCAAGTAACCTGCAAAAGTGTGTACCATCTTGTAACAATTAACTACATTCAAAAATATTATTAAACTATTTAATTCTAAAGTATATTAAGAGTCACATATAGTGACTTACTTTTGGTGTGGTAGTAATATGACCCCATCCCTCTGAGTCACAAAACATGGTGGTCAAAAAAGGGGTGTTATAAACTCAAAGCTGGGGTGGTCCAGCAGTTGGCTGCAGGGGGAATGTCTCTAGATTCTATAGAGAGTGAAGTTTGCCTAATACCTTCTGAGGGTGCGAAAACACCTCTTACAAAAACACTTTACACAATCCAATTTAGACTCGACCTCTACACCTTGACAATGCGCTTAATTAGGCGTTGACACTGCAAGGGGAGGGCTAATAGTGCTCTTCTGCTGCATGCTCTACAAGTTCAATGATACAGCCGCAACGGGTCGGGAAACAATGGCGAGACGGAAAGAGAAAGTTTGCTTGTGCATAAGTATTTCGATTGTATGTATTGTTTTAATTATCATTGTTTGCGCGACTCACTTTAACGAGCTGTGTACTGACGGACATTACAAAAACGCAGCAGTGGCAGCGGACTCCGAAACCTGTTCAAAAGTCGGGCGGTGAGTGCTTGTGCCTTTTACTTACTTTATAGGATAGGCTACATGTAGTAGATTATGCGTGCTATGCAGTGCACTATGGATTGTGTTATTCTAAATTCAGAAATAGACTAAATTAAATGTTTAAGTAAACTCTACCATCCACACTTTTTATTTAAACGCGTATATTGATGTGAAGGGTCACGTTTTCTTGTGGGAAAAAAAATGACAACTAGGTTGTCGTAATCCCTGGGTCAGGTAAATGTGAGGATACGAGTGGCTGCTGAGGTGAAACGTCCGGTTAAATGTACACAGAAAGTTTTAAGTTAATTGGGTGAAGTATCTTCACAGCCTAATCCTCTTGACACAAATCTCTGGCTTCCTCTCAGTAGAGGAGACAGTATTGCACAACAACTTATACACTATTTCATTTTTGTGTTCACTAGCCTACTGTAAAGTGGGTTTAAACATTCAGATATCACACTTTGAAAGGTGAAAGTAGTCAGAAATAGGACTAACCATGATTAGCTGTGTAAATATGGATCATTTGTAAAGACAAACACACATTGGTTATGCCAGCCTTAAAAGCCTTAAAACGCGTTTAAACCTGCAGAAATTAGCTAATTTTCCAAAACACTTCCTCATTTGTTGTTGTTGTTGTTGTATATCCCCTATTCTCTCTCGTGTCAGTCAGTAGGTGAAAGGTACAAGGAAATGTACAAATTCTAAATATTTAATTTTATTGTACTGTTTCAGAGGTAGGACAGGTAAATCAGATCGCTTTGTTGACTGCAGTATTTGAATGTAGATAATAATGTAATTTGCTGCTGTAATGTTTCGGTCAAAGTATGTGTTTTTCTATTCTGGTGGGTACTTAAAACTGAACACACACAAAGTTATGAGACCTAAATTGAGGTCCCCAAGGGCAAAGAAACTAATACATCGCACAGAATTAAGTTTTTTAAAAATCTAAAAAAGCCTGTAGTTTCCTGTAAGGGTAGGTTTAGGTGTAGGGTCAGTGTGTACATAATAAACACCATTACACCTAACGTTATGGAGAGTCCGCATAAATCACAAAAACCAACGTGTGCGTGTGTGTGTGTTCACTGTCTTTTCCTACGGGGCCGATGCACTGCAAGCAGAGATCTGAAAATTACAATTCTCCTGTCCTCCAGTAGTAATGAGCTCCCTCGTTCCTGGGAAACTTATCGATATATGGTATGTCCCTAGGGGAAACAAACAATATAAGGTTCGAAAACTGAAATACAAAATCTAGGTCAGCAGCGTTATAACTTTGTCGCCTTTTCTGGGCAGTCGTTACCTAGCAACAGAGGTAAACAGTTGCCACTTACATGCGATGATGTGAAAGAACCGCGTTTCTGACCCGAAAAATAGAAAGCGAACTGAATCCAGTGAGGGAGAGTGACGTTCTATGAGCACACAGTTAATTATTGTGTAATTTGAAAAGTCTACTGTAAATGGATTAATGAACAGACACACTATTAATTTAGCAAATATCACAACAAAAAAAAACCTTCTACAATACAAATACAGGCTATTTCGTTTTGGAAACCACATATTTTCTACGTAGAAGCTGTCTTTAAATTTTAGGAAGGGGCCCTTCCCAGTGGGATTATTGTATTTGGAGACCCTTGACATCAAATCGCTTAAAACTCCTCCCATAGCTGAAGTCTGTCTTTCTTTCTCCTGTTTTTTCTTTCTAGAGATATACTGCAGTTGGGTGGCTCAGCGGTAGATGGAGCCATTGCTACTTTACTGTGCACGTCAATTATAAATCCTCAGAGTATGGGCATTGGTGGAGGATCTATATTCACAATACGGGAACAAAGTGGTGAGGCTTATCCTACCTTTAATGCCACAAACAAATCATTATTTTGTTTTATAATGCATATTATTAATCTTCATCCACTTCTCTGTTATCTAGGCAGAGTGAGAGTAATCAATGCCAGAGAGACTGTCCCAAAAGCTTTTAAAACCGACCTTCTTACCATGTGTCCAACCACAATACAGCCAATGGAAGGTGAGAGTGGACAGGTTTTTTATTTATATATGTGCAATGCCCTATGTTAAAAGATGTAACCTAAAATTCCTTAAATACAGACCTTGTTTTGCATCATACAGGAAGTAGCTTTCTTATTTATTATAACAATACACACTGAGCACTTTAAGCACAAATGATAGCTGTACGTTCTCTCTCTGTAGGTGCTCACTGGATCGGTGTACCAGGTGATATCCGTGGCTATGAACGAGCTCATAAACTGTATGGACGTTTACCTTGGGCCAGTTTATTTGAGCCCACTATCAAGATGGCTAGAGAGGGCGTCCCTATACATTATGTACTCTCTCGGTTTTTGCCACTTATCTTAAAGGAGAAGCCAGACTCACCATTACGGTAATACACAGACTATATGTTCCCTTTAACAGAGCTTTTCAAAAATGAATTCTGTCACATTCCAATAAGAACGAAAACATTCATATGAATGTGTTTTTATAGCCGGCTATTCCAGAATGATCAAGGTGAGTTACTGAAAGAAGGGGAAATTGTACGATTTGAAAAACTAGCAGATACACTTGAGATCATCGCAGAACAAGGAGCAGATGCTTTATATACTGGAGACATTGCCAAAGACCTTGTCAGTGACATACAAAGCGCAGGTAATACAGAATGCCACTTTCTATAATTGTGAATAACATAAATATGCATGAATCACAGTTTATTTACTGTGTATTTCAGGCGGAACAATTTCTCTGGAAGACTTGAGGTCGTTTAAGGCATCTGAATTAGGTTCCTGGGAAGTATCTCTAGGAGAGTATGACATGCACTTTCCTCCACCGCCAGCAGGAGGAGCTACACTTAGCTTCATACTCAATACTATGCTAGGTGGGAAAACTAAAACTAACCCGTTTTTCCTTTATTTGTGGTACTTGCTGAGGAAGCATCACCTTTGCTATTCATTACTTGTGAACAATTAAGTTTAGTGTTAAGAAACATGGCATTAAACGTTGGCACAGTCCTTTTCACTTCTGCTACGGAATTTAGTAAACCAGCTTTTAAAACAAAAAACTGGCAAGCTTCGTTTACAGTTTTTCTCAATTGCTTTGGTGCATTTTTTCAAAACAGTCTTAGCAATATCTAAACCGTAAGTGTGATTTTCAAAACTGATGAAATATCAGAAACCCATTGCATGTCTGCAAAAGGTAGTAACTCACCATTGGTTTTTTTTAACAGAGACATATTTGTTAGATTTTCTATGGGGTTAAGGTCAGGCGGGTTTGCTGGCCAATTATGAGCAGGGATGCCATGGTCCATAAACCAGGTACTGGTAGCTTTGGCACTTTGTGCAGTTGCAAGGTCCTGTTGGAAAAAGAAATCTGCATTTCCATAAAGTTGGTCAGCAGCAGGAAGCATCAAGTGCTCTAAAACTTCCTGATATACAGCTGCGTTGACCTTGGACACCAGTGGACCAACACCAGCAGATGACATGGCACCCCAAACCATCACCTCAAGCAATGTGGATTTTCAGGAAATTTAAAGGAAATGTTCCACCCCTTTTCAACCCTAATGGCAAACCACTTGCTAACTTAGCAAATATTACAACCATTCCATGTCTGATATTTTTGGAATTTACACTCATCTGAGAGATTTGAATCATTTTGCATGTGAGTTGCTTAAATAAATAAGAAATTTAAATCTGATGTGACTGATTCATTTCTCTATTTTCCTCAGGTTTCAACTTAAATCCTGCATCTCTGGAGGGAGATGAGAAGGTCTTAACATTTCAGCGTTACGTAGAAACCTGTAAATTCGCCAACGGTCTTAAGAAGTTCATGAAAGACCCCAATTTTGCCTCTCAAACGGTAGGCTTTGTAGATTGTTTTACGTGTTTAACTTCTCTGTAAGTGTAAAAGGCATGATACCATTGGTCAGGCTGAGCTTTAGTATCTCAACAGAAACATTACAGTCATTACACTCTCTGGAGGCACTAGTGTAATCTGCTATAATGACTTAAGTGCGGTGTTCTGGGTGATCATTACTGCAGTCAGTAGAGTACAGCACAGCAACACTGCCATTATTGCTGGCAACCCACTGGTTGGGACGCATAAAGTCATGCATTAGTTCATCATCCTCGACATTCTGTGTGGCTTGAATAGGAGGCAGTTGAGATCATTCAGAAGCATTTTGCGGATAAAGTGAGAGCAAAAATCAGCCCTGACCGCACTTATGATGCCAGCTACTACAACGTCACTCCATACCTGGACTCTCATGGCACCACTCATGTGTCTGTGCTAGCCGAGGATGGTATGGCGGTATCTGTGACCAGCACCATCAACCACATGTATGTGCCCTCAAATCACATTCACTCCATTTATATGAGTGCTGGAACACTATCAGATAATATTGTGCATTATTACGTTATTAAAGAGTGCAATGTTATGCGGGAATAAAACTGTGCCTTCGAAAGTGTTTAAATGGCTTTTCTTCTCTTTTTGCAGATTTGGATCCAGAATTTTCTCCCCCAAAACGGGCATCCTGCTCAACAATGAACTTGCAGACTTCTGTGGAAAAACAGACCAGATTCATGCTGGTGAGTAAAAAAATCACTAATTTCAATATCATTAACACACACAGCTACTGTAGCAAAATGACATGAATGTTTCTGTCTCATACTCTCTTGAAATACTAATAAACTGAAAAGAACATAGAAATTTTATTATTAGAATATTACTATATAGTTCTTGTAAATGCTGTTCGATAGAGTTGAACTTGGACTGAGCACAAAATATTTATATAAGAATAAGGGGATAGAATATTTTGATCATTTGTGGTTGCGTAGTATATGTAAGTATCTGTTCTGTGTTTATCTGTGTGCGAAGGCGAGCAGCCCCCTTCCTCCATGGCTCCAGTAATCCTTTACTCCCCGTCTCAGAAGCACATTGTGGTCATAGGAGCCTCAGGTGGCAGTATGATCACCACCGGGGTGGCTCTGGTAAGTCTAAACTCCACTTTGACCAATTTAACGCACTGTGATTCAGTAATCCAGTTCTAACCGAAACCCTTCTGGCTAGACTCTCCTGAACTTCCTGTGGTTCGGCAAGAATCTGCAAGATTCCATCGACACCCCTGTAGTGTTTGTGGACTCCAAAAACGTCCTCAACTTTGAGCCCTTGTTTGACAAGGTAAGTAGATACAAATGTTAAATAGTTAGTGAGGGATCAGGTGAAACTCCAAACCACTTTTATCTCTTTTCTTCCTCAGGTTGTTGTGGAGTCACTTAACAAGACTGGGCACAAAGTCAAAGTCCCTCAGATGTTTTATAACGTGGTAAATGCAGTGTCAAAGGAAAACAACTGCATAGAGGCAGTTTCTGACTCACGGAAACGTGGAAAAGCTGCAGGGTATTGACCGGGAGTGCAGCTGGACTGTTTAATGAGTCTGTGCCATGTTTGGATGAAACTGAAAGATAATAGCAAACACTGTCAAAATGTACGATTTTGACGTTTTACTGTGAAAAACATGAAAATATGTATTTTTTCGATTCTACTGTGAATAATGTGTGTTGTAAATACATATGTTCATATATAGATACACAGAATGAGAATGTTATTTTATTATAGTTTGTTACACTGTTTTAAGCACACAGTAAAGTGCCGCTATTATGGGTAATGAAAGGTTCATGTTTCGGTTTTGGAGACTCCAACAATGGGTCGACATGCATTGCAAGGTCAAAAAGCACTTTTGTCTTATAATATGCATTTATTTTTATCTTAATTGCGAAACGATTCATTTTTCCAAACCCTGTTTATTAGTGCAGTGCTGCTTTGTGTACAGTTACAGAGGAAATCCCTATTTTTAAAGCTCTAAAAGCGACACCTAGTAACAAAGAATGAATTAGCATTTTCATTCAAAGCAACAAAAGAGCAACAAGTGGGCGGGCAATATGCTGTTTCACGTTTATGTCAAGATGAAATGGCTTGGAATTCCTTTTTTTAAAAAGACTTGTTTCATTGATTCGGAGTGGACTCTTTCTTTTAAGAGACAATAACTTTATACATGGTGCACTTTTAGATTTAAAACTTTGTAGGATGTTTTCATTCACTTAGAGCTGTTACTGCATGAAAGGCCATTTCCAAAAACCCATAATGGAGGCACTTTAAAAAAAAAAAACTAAACTGCCCAAATTCTTGTATTATGTGTTAATTTGTGCACATAGCTGTCAAAGAGGGCAAATATAAAATATGATTCAAAAGTTTGGGGTCTGCAAGATTTATATAATATTTTGATTATTATTTCTATATTATATTATAATATTTTTATATTATTAATGTTTTCAACATTGATAATAATTAATGTTGTTTGAGCAGAAAAACAGCACATCTGAATGATTTCTAAAGGATGTTACACTGAAGGCTCGAGTAATGATGCTAAAAAATTCAGCTGTATTCTGTCACAAAATAAATTACATTTTAATATAGATTAAAATAAAACAATTTTTTACTTTAAATTGTAATATTTTACAATCTAACTGTATTCAGATCCAATAAATGCTCCTTTAATGAGAATAAAAAACATAAAAAATAAATAAATCTCACCCTTAACTTTTGAACGGTACAGTTTATTTGTTGTTGTTTTTCGTGAGGTTGATATCTTAAGTTTCAGTGTCCTTCTTTTACATTTAATACACTAATAATATTTTTTTCTTATAAAATGTAAACCTCAACACGTGAAGCCGTCTTTTAAATGCAAGATGAAAACTCAAAATAAAGTGTTAAATACTACTATGAAAAATCAAGTGTTGTGTGTGCAATAGTATGGGAGGCCAATTGCCCTTCAGGCATGAACCCAGGGGCGATGAGTAAAATATCTTAAAACATCTTAGTGCTCATTTTTACTTGGCATCAGTCATTGCTTGAAAAAAAAAAAAGAACTCACCTGAATTAGTTTAAAAGAGATTTTTAATTAGACTGTGTCAAAACATTTTTCATTGATAGACCTGCAAAAGTACTATACAGGCTGTTAAAAAGCGCTACACTCACATTATTGATTATATGGATTGCCTGTCACAGGTTCTTGGCATCTCTGGATACTTCTGAAGTGTGCAGATGGATGGTCAAAGGGAATGTTTAGCTCAGCTGCTCACCAATGATGCCTCCACAGTAAGACGCCCAGCATCTTTATAATTATCGTCCAAAGCCCTGAAAATAGGATGTGTCTGACTCACAGCAAGATCTCATCAGAGCCTATGAACAATGGGAGTGATTGCATTAGCTTTTGCATCATGATCTGAAAGATAAACAGAGCATTATGAGCTCTAGCTATTCGGGAGCGCAAGAATAAACGTTGTCGTGTAATCGCTTGGCATAAGCAGTTAGCAGAACTCGAGTGCCAGTCAGCAAACCCTTAGAGTCCGCCGTCTGTGCGAGTCTAAAGCCCAGTCATTTCCATTTGAAGTCCACAGGGGAGCTTTAGTCCTGATTCTGCCTGCTGGTACCCAAATCTCGTTCCTTTATGCTTTCCATCCTGGAACTGAGAGCATATGGAAGCCAGAGGGTTTCCTGTCTGACAGTAGAATAATAGCATCTACACTGAATCATCTCTCCTCAGCCCAAACTTAGAGTCATCTTCAACAGACAATAAAACTGTCAGGCCATTGTGCGCTTTTGGACGTCGCCTTTTGTGTGTCAATCAGCTGGTTTCCTTAGTTTTCAGTTCATGTAAAGTAAGAATGTGCTCTTGAAAACTCTGATGGAACAGAGCACTCGAGAATCTGAACAAAGCGTGTCCGCGGTGAGTTATGGGCTTATGTTGGTGACCAGATGCTTGTCAGTGAGCAGCTGCAGGGCTGTTATAGGAATGATTTTCTTGTTTTCTTGTTCCTTTTCTCTGCTGAGATAAGTCAACATGGAAATACATGCAAATCAGACACAGCCTGAGGCCGCTTGCATGTTTCCACAGGCTGCTAACAGACTAATAGTAATGCATACAATATACTAAAAACATGACTTGAGACCGTAAAGGCTTCAACCTAAATATTTAGGAAATGTACCTATTTAAGTTTTAATTGTTATGTTTTTAATATATTTACAAAAATATATATTTGTTTCTCTCAGTATGGTGTATGGAGTGTATATTGATGTAAAAAAAAAGTGTGCGTACAGTAAAAATCGATTCACTAAAATAATATGAATGAATATGACAGACCTTGATCAGGTAGAATAGTGTCAGTCTGAATGTAGTCAAAGTATGTGATTCCAGATGCAGTAAACCTACGGTGGCCGAGAGAGCTCAACGCGCTGCAATTTAAAAATAACGCATGCAAACAGAAACGAATGGCTTCAACTTTAAAATAACGCATGCAATCAGAAAAAAAAAACGGCAGCAACTTTAAAAACATCTTCATCAATTTGACAACACAGGCGCTGCAAACACACGAACACGCTGCAAACACACGAACCACAACGGAAATGTTTCAGGGGGACCTCAAAAAGTGACGAACCCATCTGATAGTAACTCTAGCTAACAAAGCATTAAAATAATGTTCCACAGTTAAGTGTGTGACTCGTCAGATTAGTCTAATAATATCCAAAAGACCAATGAATC
>JAUCNO010001851.1:13828705-13839466 GCA_032353835.1 Enteromius viviparus
AGCCCATTCATATGGGTCAGTAGGGGCCTGCTGCACCTACTGGTAAAACTTAAAATAAAATTAATTATTCTAGCGATAAGATTGTGTTTATTTAACGTCTACACCTTCACCATGAGAGAAAAACTACACTATACTTTACCTTTCTGTAGTTTTACTCTGTTTCAACATACACAATGTGGTGTGGAATAAAGCAACATTCTCCCAAAAGTCTAAATGCACTTTATGTATAGTTTATCTATCTGTCTAACTTCAAGAAGAGAGACACCAAAGTGAGGGCAGAACATCATTCCTATTATACGGTGACTTTTTTTATTTACGCGCTCATATTTTCTTTAAAATAGTATAAGAAATTGCTGTAATTATATATTAGGTCTGATTTATTTTCCACCCTCTTAGGATGTACTTCCTAGCCTTCTAATATAGAGTACAATTCCACTGAGATAATGTTAAAGAAGTGATATTGCTTTTTTCTTCAGCTGGAATTTAAAGGTAAAGGTCACCTCTCACTTCTACGTTTTTTAAGTTTTAAAAAATTTCTCCCACTCTTAAAGTTCCACCCTGTTTGTCCAAAAAAAGACAAAAGAGAAATGATATAGTCATAAACGCTGTGTTCATCTGTAGAAGGTTAGAGCGATAAATGTCGATCACTGAAAAATCACAGCTAATTTAGCTCAAAATTTTCCACCCAGTTATGTTTTTATAGAATGTGGAATGTGAAACTAATGGTGGAAATTCTAATGGAGTTCCGAGCTTGGCCAGAATGCGTTCCTTATATCTAAACATGTCACCATTTTCGTAGAATGCTAAAAACATGAAAAATATTTAACCTTTTTTCCAATATGAAGCCAAAATGTTATCGGATACCAGGAATGACCCACATGTTAACAACACTTGTTATCTACAGAGTTACAGAGGGTTACTTGCATGTAATTGTGCATTAACTGCCAAAATATAGTATAGTATAATAAGAACATATAACGGATAACAAGGACACCTAAAAATAAAGTGTGACTCAGTTACATTTATTTTCTAATTAAAGTAAATAATTGCATTTCATGTAACTAGTTACTCCCCAACACTGGATTTATGATAATTTTTTCATAACGGACAATGCAGATGTGATTGTTTACATGTATTATGTAAACTGTCATTTACTTATCACTGTTAGTGTAAAAGCTATCAACACAGTTTCAAATTCATGCATGAGTATATAAGCATGCACATTTTTACAATTTATATATATATATATTCCCCTTTGAAAAAAACATACAAGTTACATCACTTTTTCAACATATGCTGTTCATGAATTGAAGGGCGAGTGTAAACCTTTGGTAAATGTTTAGGAGAAACAGACAACAGTGAAATGGCACCCAGCTCAATAGACCTGTTGAATAAACCCTTATAGTTACACATCGTCATAATCAATGTTTATAGCAAGTTTTATAAAAAGTTTAATTCAAGCATTCAAGTCTTTACACTTCAAACATTGCGCTCTAGTCCTGCACATTGACACAATGATAATCTGATAGATAGATAAATACATACATAGATAAACAGATATATAGATAGCAGATGACATACCTCACAGATGACTTAGTCTGGTTAACCAAAACCAAGAGATAGGATCCTTTTTCTTGAACAAGTGTATGTATTAAGACAAGTGTGGATAGGACCAGGGACAGATATAATTTGTGCTAATTAAAATTTAACTCAAGAGGTTATAAATCAACCAGGCTCCCAACCTTACTTGGTGATTAGCAAGGACAGAATGATTTTTCAATTTATTTGGTCCTTACGGTAAAGACAGGTATTACTCATAACCTCACCCTATTTTTAAGAGCTTAGGAACTTCAGAGGTCAAATTACTGCACTCCTGTTGACAATGCATTTACTCCACCCTTATTCGTACACATTTACATTTCATTTTACACGTAACCTGAAGGAAAATTATGAAATTAATAAAAATATTAAAGATTTGGCAGTGTAGGTCAAATAAGAAAATGTGTGACACTGGCCATGTAAACACCCCTGTACAAAAGGTCAATATTGAAGAACAACATGCTCTTGGGCTCTTTTTGAAATCATGGTTGATGACATGGATCAGTGGATTTTGAACAAACTGTCCATGTTAGCTTGAGTTACAGCAAAATATACTCAGACATGGTAAAAAATTATGCTAATTCAGGCATTCATGTAAAGTTCTCTCAAAAATAATGAAAAAAGAAAACGTAGAAACATCTTCACTGGTGGTCAGCACTGCATATGTTACATAAGACTTCTAAGAAATGTCTCTGATGCAGCATGTTGGTGTTGACTCGCAGCCAAATGAGTGACAAAATATCAGAGGAAATATTCTTGACTTTGAAAATGTCATTTTTATGTTTGTTAAACCTCCAGGGGACTTTATTCAAGAGCGAGGAAAGACCATTCTAGGCTCTCGGCACTTAATGCAATGACAGAAAATTCTAGAACTTTCTAACAGTCACAATTCTTCTTAAAGGCATCAAAGGGCACAGTTACGTAATAATGCCTCCATAAAAACAGCCAGTCAGCACTTTTCAGCATGGGACAAGACACTTGAAGCATTATTAAACCTGTTCAAGGGACCTTTATTCCCACCAACTTAAAAAGTGAGTGTCAGCAGAGACTGTAATTTGTCATAGATGGTCTTCAGCTCCTCCCATTATATGTATCACACTGTCCAGGATTTATTAATATATTGTCACTCTGCAGTCCCTTCGTGCCATTAAACTTCCATTATTGTTGAGAAAATGGATAAAGAGCTTGTCTATGCGTGAGTATTTACGTGTCAGTTGCTTTAAGGGAGAGAGAATGTCACTCACCTACAAGGAATTCACAGGAACTGATCAGGAATTACATTTGCCAAACAGATCATGACACATTGTTTGATCAGTTAATCCCATGCCCATGTCTCACAATCATTCAGTTTGAAACTGAAACAACTGCTAATAAAGAAATTTTGTCGCTTATTTATCTTGGTATTATATGAATTACGCTTACGAATGAGACCAGCACTAAACACATTTCATTCATTTCAAAAGAATAAAATAGCTTTTATTTTGATGTATGTACAGTCTTGTTTGGTTATTTAAGGGGAGCGGTGATGTGGACAGCCAGATATTTTGGAAATGAATAGTATCTGAACTAGCCGAGATTACACCTAATCTGAAATAATTTTCCAGCAATGAATTTTACATGATCAAAGTATCAAAAATATAGCTTTGAGTATCAAAGCTTGGGTCACATATGCAATTATTTACAAAAAAATGTTTATTTACACTAAGAAAAGAAAAAATATTCTTTATAGTAATAATAAATGTTTTTTAGATTATATAAATAATATTCTTTACACTAAGAAAAGCACCTTTTTTGACATAAACTGACACAATGTGGTAAAAGTCAAACTTTTAACAGACAAAACAAATTTTTATATAGGTTCAATCAAGTAGAAATATCTTCTAAAGTAAAAAAATTAGGTATAAATATGTATTTTTGCTTTTAAGTAAAATGGGAATCTTCCACTCATAATATCATACTGCAACAGCCAGTAATTGTATATGCAAAAGCTTACTGAAAGGTTTTTGAACATCAACCCCAGTAGGAACTACTTCTTTCTTTACATTTGAAATAAAAGACAGATGGAGTCTGTCTGATGGGAAAGGGCTGCGAATCAGACAGGGACATCAGTAAGGTCTGTTGCTAAGGTCTATCCAATCTGTCATGTCACTTTGAACAGATAATGAAAAGCTTTACAGCATTCGAAGAAGAAAGGCTTAGAACAGTGTGTAGGCCACAATATCAGCTAAGGTCTCCAGTGAGGCAAAATATGTTATGGCTATTCAATGCCAGAAGAAGACATGTGACTCTTCATATTTATGAAGGTGCATCTATAAGATTTTCTATACTACTATCAATGCTGATGTAAAACTTGTTAAAAGGTGGAATTTACTTTAGGAAGCACATCAGGAAAAGTCAGAACCAGCACATTAGCTTGTTTAGAACAAATTGCTATCTATGTGCCAGAATTCCCATAAAAACATAATAGCTATACACTATGTTTCTTTTATCCCTCCAGTAAAAATGACAGTTAAGGCTGCTGTAAAAAATTTGCCGTAGTTATGCAGCACTTTGCCAGTAACTTACTGTAGATTTAAATATATGTTATTTACTGGCAACAGTTTGTTCAAAGTTAAATTAACATTAAACATTAACAAGTCTTTGTCTTTACAGAATAAAACTATAAAATAACAACCTACTGCAAAGCATTCTGGAAACCAGAAACCTTTATCAACCTTTTTCTGTTTTTTTGCTTTAGATTTTGGTTCCCAGAATGATTTGCATGAGGCTGTTATTTAAGTTTTAATCTGTAAAGATAAAGACTTTTTAATGTTTAATGTTCTATTAACTTTGAGCAAACTGTTGCCAGTAAATAACATAAATTTAAATCTACAGTGAGTTACTGGCAAACATCTGCCAGTACTAATGTAATTTTTACAGCATTTTTTTTTACAGTGTGGGTATGCAGCAATATTCAGGCTGATTTTGAGCTAATTTATCCTGATTTAAAACTGGGCGCTCCCAGACATTAAAGTTGTTCTGATCATAACAAACTCAAGCAGAAATGTGTACTTTTTTCTTAGGAGATGCATGACAAATGAAAATAAATGTGTTCTAAAATCGGCAGAAAAAAAAGTTTGTAACCATGATACTGATTTTCTGTAGAATTTCTCAGCTTCAGTCTGCAAACTGGCCCTGACTTTCCAAGCGTCAACTTTTTCAGACTGTAAAATTGGGGGGAAATCGGGCATAAGTTGCCGCTTACTTGTTGTTTACGCAAATAATCTGATGGTTTGAGATTTAAGTATCTTTAGAAAAACTGTTTTAAGAAGCTTCCAAACATTTATGAATCTTTTATTTCTAATAGTTGCATTCATTCCATATCATAATTACTATGATTTTAAAAAGTGTTGGTAGAAATTGTAATTACAGCTTGTGCACTGGGAACTTTTCTGAGAGGTACAACTTGTACCTGACCACTTCAGAATTATGGTGCTATGCTTAGTCATTGATAGTGCGATACATCTGACTCCAGTCTGAGTATGAACAGCTCCGAGTAGAACTTCATGTTTTTGCATCTCAAAATTACAGTAATTATGACATGACGAGAACGGTTTAGAACTTGCATTGAATTCACCAGGTCACGTGATTGCAGCACACAAGGCTTTGTTACATCATAGGCCTGTTTCGAACATTCGATTTAAAACTTTTTTAAAATTGGTATGTTTTACTATAGATTGCTTATATCTCATAACTCATATCTGGTTGTACCTGATCTTGGTTCAGTTTCCATTAATTGAATGAAGTGTGAAAGGTTACTTTTCTTTTTTATATTAGCCCATGGTGTTTTGAGCGTACAGTAGTTTCTCCCATTACTACTTAGCGAATTGCTACAAAAACAGCCTCAAAAACTTTTATGAAATTACATGAGGAAATAAACAGTACCCCGCAAAATTCACCGTGAGTTATAAAATAGATAATAAATAAATAAATAAATAAAAGGATATTACTCTCTTACATAAGAAATTGGGTTGCCAAAATAATAAATAAATAAATTTTTTCAGCATAAAACTGTTATTTACTAACAAGACATTTTGAATGTAAACCAGTAAATTCAGCAATGCACACTGCTATTAAAATATGATTTGAACCTTTAACATTCTGCTTCAAAAACAGCTTCACTACAAGCAGATATGCTGTTATATAGAAGGTGATTCACACAAACACAAAGCACCATCATGGTAACACACATGGCACTTAAATATGGCAAAAAACATTTATTAAACAACAGAAGATGTTACATAAAGCCCACATGTATAAAACTGATAACAAAAACTATTAAAATACATGATTATTTAAGCAAAATACTATCAAATGTGGAGTTTTGGGAATAGCAGCTTACAGTTTTTGACTGTAAATTATAGTCAAAAATATAATTTATTTGTTTTATTTAAAAAAAAAAAAACTGTACAATTAGCAGCATTTTACTGTAAAATTACATGAAATGCCGGGTTAGATGGTTTACAGTTGTCTCTATATAAAGCAGGGAAACTTACTCTTAACCTATTAACATTTTTTTCCCCTAGCATTTTACAAGATTTTAGAGTTACACTTAGAATGGGGGTAAAATTCACAATTATTATTATTTTTTTTTCTACTTTATTTCTCTACTTATTTATTTGATTTCTAACATTTTGTTTTTTATAATTTATTTAATTTAACGAAAAATATTCGTTTTACCGTTTTTGACAAATGCTGTTGTCCAGCATCTTTTATCGATTTCTATCATATGCGACCTCATACTCAGCATCAGTTCAAGAAATTAATTGCCCATCAATTAAATAAACTTCCTTAAAAATCGATTCAAATGTTGTTTTGACTTAATCACCCCACATTTTTCTTTCTTGGCATGTGGGGCACATACAGTACACGAAACACTGTTAGCCAATGGCAGGACAGCACCGAGTAATGATCCACGCGTGGTGCTGTGGAGAACATCTCCATCATCCACTGAATACCAACTAGAGCATCAAGCGGACGTGTCCTGCTGACAACAAACACAAATACGAAGGTGCGAGAGCCGGGATAGAGAACAAAACACTAACATTTCTACAGCGAAAAACTACTACTCCTGCCGTCGAGCGGATTTCACAAAGGACACTGACTGTAAGCAGAGCGAGTACGTGCTGCCCAAGTTCGGACCGATGTGGAAACCTCTGGGCGTTATCGTCCAGGGTGCCATGGTTACGCCGTAAAAAGGTAGTAGCCTATTTATCGTAGCATTTGTTATTTCAGCGTAATTGAGATCATGGGCTCCAGACTCAGCCGCCAAAACAGTCTCGACAACGAGAATTTTTCAAGGAGGCGACGGAAACATCTCGACAGCACAGGAGAGAGCGATCGGAGCGGAGACTTCTTGTTTACATCCCTGATGCTGAGGTCGGATAAGCTGCCGGGGATGCTGAGGAGAGCCAACCACAGCCCGTATGTCAGACGAGTCGCCTGGATCCGAGAGATTCAGAAGCTCCTTCGGGAGAGGAAGAGAGAAGAGGCGACGGACGTGCTCAAACTGTTGAGGAAGGTGAGGGAAATAAACGTCCTGCGGTGCTTAATAAACGTGCACCTGACAAAGACAGCTGTAAAACATGCATGAGTTTGGCTCTATCGCTGCTTTATTGAGACAGCATGTGTTGCAATCACGGAACCAAATATTGCACAGATGCATCAGTAGGACACACAAAGACATGGTCATAGAATGGATTTCATTTAGAAATCACTTGACTATTCCTGTTTACAATTTCTGAATTAAAGGTATTTCTGAGAGGTTAAAGTGTGGAAAGCCAAATTGGGGAAATATTACATTTTAAAATAAATAAAAAAAGAAAAATGTGTAAAACAATCACGCACACAAACACATATTATTTGATTATTTTTTAAATCTTTTTTTTAATGTAATTTAATTTTGATTATTTTTAAATGGTTTAATATCATAATATAGTGTACATAATAATTAAAGTATTTAAAGTAATATGATATATGTACAATTTGCACTTTTAAAATATATTATTAATATCTGCCAGATATTTATTTTTATTTTATTTTATTTGAAGCCTGCAACCAAGGAGCTGGAAGCCATTTTATTGTCATGTGACAAGAAAACCAGCAAACAAAAACGACCAACCGGTCGTAATTTTGTCATAACTCTGTCAAGTTATTATTAAATTCATTCAGAAATATTGCTCTGGCAAGTAACTGTAAAAAAGTAAACTGTTTTTAATGCAAGTGATGCAAATGGTTTTAGTTTCATTTAACTATAATTAACCTAATCTTTACGAATTATTGTGACTCAAACATTACTGCATTTGTAGAAAGTAAGTAAATTAAAGTAAAATGAATGAGTTGTGTACACATGGATATTTACAGTTAAATGAAAACACTACAGTAGTTTTTAACTCAATGGTTACACCACTTGACACTTTTAGCAGTTTTGTCTTGACGTTACCCTTTTTTGCATAAAAATAGCTAAAGATATATAAAACCAACAAGAATACAAAAATGACATTTATCTGAACATGGCACATGTGTTTTAAACTAGACTACCCATTTTCATCACCTCAGACATCCTCATGTGTCATTGACCCCTTATTGGTTTCCAGTAGGTGAGATGTGTCTTGGCATTTCCACTTCAGACACCCGTTGTGCGGCTCGCTTCATAGTGCTGCAGTGAGTCACCTTGTGCAAGAAATCATTTGCTGGATTTGCTGCTATTATTTGTTGTCGAGACTCACAAACACTAATACTAATGCCTGGATGCTTCTATATTAAATTTGTTCTGTCAGAGTGACCCATTTAATCAACCCAGTACACAGCAGCAGAGAGAGCTGACCGCTGATGACAGAGGAGTGCAGGGGATCACGAGGTCACTCACATAAGGGGTGTCATGTACATGTGCTGCTGTTGGAAAACAGTTTATAATATATTTAAGGCACAGGTTTCTTGAACACTCCTCTTATCTCTCATCAATTGGGCAGACAGTCCTGCTCCATTAGCTGTTGCAGGGCAGTTCAGTGGTCTCTTCATACGGCAACAAGAAAAGGTACTTTAACATGAAAAAAAGTGTCACATTTATTCAATGGAGAAAAAAGAAAGGTAAATCTTATATGGAGATAGAATTGTTTCGTAATTCCAAATAAATATATTATGATCCACAAATAAATGTAAAGCGATTGACAAAAAAACAAGCATGTTCACAAAATAAATTCCACAAGCATGAATTTTATTTACAAAAAAGTAAAATTATATTTGCAAATAAAAAACATACTCACAAATATTTATTTTATACAAACAAAACTTTGCCTGGCATTTATATGTGAATTGTACGGAACCCCTTAAGGGACATGGTGGAGGAAAAAAATCGGGGTTGGTAAAAAATAATTTAAGGTGGAAAGTTTTTTTTTTTAACATTCTCTTGCAAAATGATTTGCATTCTCTCGCAAAACTTTTACATTTTCAGAGGATTAGACTGCTGCGTGATGGAACAGTTCTACATCACTAGAGGCGTTGCTGCAGAGACCGAAAGCGAGAGCAATCATTACGTGCATATGGAACCATCCAACACAGTCTCACAAGCAATTCGTACGAGGTGACCCATATCCGATGCGTTTGACAGCTGATGCTTCCATATGCGCGATGTGGTCAATTTCACTTTGATGTCATACAACGTTTGGTCTCTGCACACCTTGAACACACCTAATCCTTTTTCACATAACATCCTTTTCTGGTGTCTTTCACTGATGTCAAAACTGTGCCTTGAACTAAGCACTGACTGTATTTCTTTATACTTCAGCCCAAATTCCAAGTAATGAATTCCTCCATGAACCTTTATGTCTGAACCACAGGAAACTCAACTGGTTACACCAGAGAACGCAATAGTTTTGCAAAAGAACGCAAAAGATTTGAAGAAAAAAAAAACTTTTCACCTTGAATTTCTTTTCTTACCCACCCTGATTTTTTCCCCCCACCATGTCCCTTAAGGGGCTCTGTAGAATTATTTCCTGTGCATTTGTAGATCACTGCGTGTATTTGTGGATTTGGAAACATTTCAAGCATCCGAAATTGCATACTGCTTATTGGTACTACATACTACCGGACTGTTAAAAAGTACGTTCTATATAGTATGAATGTGGGTAGTATGAATGGAATTAGGACTTACTATATCCGCCATATTAATGTTGTCACGTGTAATTCGCGAAATCTGAAATTTTTCAATAAGTGATCCGTTTATTTAGATTGTGTTAAACAAGTGTAATTTAATTACTGAGGTACTTACACTTGAAATAAGCCATGTCTCAACTTTCCGCCAGTTTTTGAATATGACAACCTCCTCTCCCGGAGCCTCATGGGACAGGAAAGTGTCCATAGTATGCCTGCTATAGATACCGGGTTGAATCAGTTGGTCATCTGGGTACTTCTAGCCTACTGAATTTCCTTTACTATGAATTTGGACATACTACTCACCTTGCATACTGTTTTTCTGTACTATATAAAAGGGAAGTAAGCGATTTCAGACACAGCATAACACTAATCCACAAATGGATGGGCTCCACCCACCCTCTACTTAAGCCAATCAGATATCGGCCAGGTGGCGCTGACTAAATGTTGCATGTTCTCCATAATCCTAAATGTGCAAAAAGTATTTTTTCATTATTATTTTGCCTGGAGTAAAAATGAAGGCTGATATTTTTCTCCTGCTGTGTTAAAAGTGCTGATATGAGGGCAGAACTTGTCACAGTCACTCCTGTTCACTTTACAATCTCTTTCTGATGTTATATGATTACTGTGTCAAAATGACAAGGAGATGCCACCCATGCCGCACCAAAATGGAGTTTTAAAGTAGTTCTTAGTTCTTCCGTTATTCTCCAACCCAAAAGTACATGCATACAACTCAATAAAACTCTGTCTCTCATTTCTTTCCTTCTCTCTTTTGCTCTGAATGTTCCAGTCTTTGCAGCTGCTCATTCCCTCTTTCCAAATGCTGTTGCCTTGCTCATATAAATTGGCTACTGTTGATTTTCATCTGTTGTTTTGATTAGAAAGCATCTGCCAAGAATTATAAACGGATCTGTTGCTTGGCTTATCAAAGATATTTCAGTAGATAGTGAAAAGAAACAAGAATTTTGAAAC
>JAUCNO010001851.1:13854149-13875719 GCA_032353835.1 Enteromius viviparus
CTGATCTGATTCTTTTGGCTTATGGAGCTATCATGTGATGAACGAACGACCCGGTAAGACCGGAAGACTCGATAGATAACCTAATCAATTCTTTTTCCGTCTCTGACTGAATTTTCACATCATGTTTTGAACGAACGACTCAAAACCAAACACTCGAAACTGTTGAATTAATCCCAGTAAGGACATTTCGCAATGCGCATGCAAGACTGAACCAATCACTCCCCGAGATGACTTGTTCTTCCCAAGTCATATTAAAGATTAGTCCAAAATCAACATAAAAAATATTGAACGTTATATCGGACACATTTTTTATTGATATCGATCATCTGCCTATCGCGATACATATAGTTATCGTTTTAACCCCCTAGGCCTATATGGGGAAAAGATGAGTTACCCCTCAAACATAAATATCTTAATATCTTAATCTCTGATGTTTCTTTTTAATACTTTGAAATCTAAATTTAGGATGTGACATGTGGCCAGGTATGGTTTTCCATACTAGGAATTTGTGCTTTGCATTTAACCCATCAAAGTGCACACACAGCAGTGAGAAGTGATTAACCACACACACTCAAGGGTCTCACCTCAGTCATGGTATTGAGGGTGGAGAGAGCGCTGGTTATTCACTAACCCCACCCACAATCCCTGCCAGACCTGGGACTTGAACCCACAACCTTTGGGTTACAAGCCCAACTCCCTATTCATCAGGCCACGACTGCCTCAATTTATTAAACCTAATTTTGTTTAAGATATTATAGGTGTAACGTAAGTGAGGTAGTTAGGTTTTAATAGTATTTTTTTCCTCTTATAAACATGGCTTATGTTTTTCTCAATTTGCACAAGCTCTACATGTGATGTGAATTCTCACATTCAGATGTTTATGCTGCTTTTTGAACGTATAAAATGAATTATAAAATTAAACATGCAAAAAGCAGTATGTCAGCCTCTCTACACAAACAATACCCATTTGGTGTTCCTCACTTGCTAAAATTTGTCGGATTGGACACTGCTATTTCAAGGCCACAGAAAATCTGGAGCTTTTTGATTCAAAATTTTAAAAATATAAAAATAGCAGAGAACTACAGTAGGAGTCAAGCATCTATTTTCAACAAGTGCTAGTATTTTATCTCAAAGATCACATGCATCAAGATGGTGGGTGTACAATGTATTGCATACGAAAAATATATATACTCCAGTATGTTCATCATCAAATCAGTACATACTTCAGTACAATACATGAATTTGGCTGGAGCCTATGTTTACTAGGAATGAGGTCATCCAGCCAAGCTGCAGGGGGATTAACATAGGAATAACAATCTTCATAGGATTAAGAACATGTGTGGCCCAGACTTCTACTTGTCCAAAGTATTTTAATGCTCACTCCATAAATAAATATTAAAAACAACATGGTAAATAAATAACATAATAATAGTAATTAAAAACACTATGTATGTTGACTTGTGAACGGGTAAGAAGAGGAGGTGTTAGGACAGTGGTCGAGTGATTACTGTGTATGGCACTGATGGGCACTGGGATGGGATTCACAGTATAATCGGATGGGGCGAAAGGGGGATGAAGGAGAGGATGGAGGGATGGGGGTTGGGCGTGGGGATCAAGCAGATGGAGAGGAGAGATCAAGAAAAGAGGATTACACCACGTCAAACCATCATTGGACACAGAATCAAACTGCAGTCACTAGAAAGTACATCCACACCCCATATTCATTTGGAACACCACTGCTGCAAAGGAGGAATCTTATTCAGGCCAGTGCAGCCCTCAAAGAAAGTCCAGCGTCCTCCTGTGAGTGAGAGAGGCTATGAAAATATATAACACAACGCTGAATGTAGCTAAAACTAAAAAAAAAACTTTCAGACAAGCACTCCTTTTGCAGATTTTAAAGCACAAAAAGAAATACTTCTTCTAAAACTTTTGATTCTCTCATCATTTACTCACCCCTCGTGAATTTCTTTTCTTTTGTGATATACAAACTGTAGTTCCTTTTCAGGAACTTGAGCTGCGTTGACGAGATGCTATAGGAACGCCCTCAGCCCTTCAGGCTCTGAATCGTGTGTGAAGTCAGCCGATGAAAAGTTGGAACGTCAAAGGCAGTGACCTCAATGGCCAGGAAGCATTTAATGTGAATGCAACCAGCAAACTAGCTTTCTGTCATTCAGCAAAGCGCTCTGTGTTTGTGAAATCTGTCCGGTCAAAAAAAGTTAAAAGTGTGTCTGTGAAAGTAAAAGAGTGATTGTAAGAATGTCTAAATCAAAAGAGAAATCAAAAAGGGGCGAGGGCAGCCAATACAGAGTTTGTGCAAGCCCGTGTGAGAGATGCATTTTACCCAGTGACTATCACATGCTGCGTGTTGTCTGCCTGGGAGCGAAGCACGCTGAAGCAGCCCTCAAGCAAAGTGATAACTTGTCTTTGTGTGTCCTTCGCTCCCGTAAGGCTCTCTTCAATGAAGAGGGAGCCTTCATAAGCGATCCTCGTGGCGCCGGTCCTGCTCTCGCCGAGGCGGAACGGCAGCTGCATTCGTGGGGATCGCAGCTTAATCTCTGTGATATAGAACGATATGAAGAGGAATCCCAATACGGGCGAGTCCCTATCTCCTTTCTCTACCATGGGAACAAGCACCAGCCATGCAAGGAAGAAAGCGTATGCTGCTACTTCCCCTTTCCAAGGCCGCACAGCGCTGCTCCTCTAGGCTTCCGAGGATGAAGAGATGAAGAGCGCTGATGAGGAGACCGCGGTCTCATCTCGTTTGTTAGTTCTGCCATCAGGGTGTTATGGAAATGTAGGCGGAATGAGCGAGAGCGGCTATAAGACGTTGCCCCGGGTAGAGCAGACACTCGCAAGCTATCTCTCTCCCGACCTGGCAGCGTCTTTGAAGGCTCCATCCCTGCCCATGAAACCGCTAAGAACAACATCTGCATTAGTGGGTAGGGGTTACTCAGCCACAGGTCAGGCTGGTGCGTGTCTGCACACCATGGGGGTGCTACAGGCATACCAAGCCAACCTGCTGAAAGAGCTGGATGAAGGTGAGCAAGTCAGCAGTGAGGACATTAAAGAACTTAGGAGGACTGCTGACCTCTCACGGCCTGCCACCAAGGAAACAGCCCAAGCAATCAGTAGAACTATGACAGCAAAGGTGGCCGCAGAGAGGCATCTCTGGCTGACTTTGTCAAACATGAAGAAAAAAGACAGAGTCTGCCTGATGGACGCCCCGCTTGCGCCAAAGGTCTGTTCGGCGACGCTGTAAACACGTTGGTCGAAAGACACCAACAGGCGCGTGAGCAAGCGGAGACGTTTCAGCGGTTCCTCGCTCACCGCTCTCCAGCTCCAGGGACTGCTGGGCGGGAGCAGTCCTATCTGAATACTAGCTCCTCGTACAAAAACTACACAGACACGCAGAAACAGAGCGTCACCTCGAGAGCTCCTCTCCAAAGACAACAGCAGGGAAGTTGGCGGCGCTCTGTAGCGGGGCCTTCGATATCTCATAAAGTATGCCCCGCAGAGTAAAAGGAGGAAGTCCTGATGCGTGTGGATCAGGACTTCGGAGGGCAGGCCCCTCTGGGGAAGAGGGGTACACTCCGCATTACACTGAGCCAATCTCTCTACAGTGGCCTTAGGAGACCGTTTGACCAACCTCGCCAGTGTTATGGAGCTTGAGCGTCTCCAGCGAACACCAGTCTCAGTATTGTCCGCCCGGAAACGTAGCGTTGCTGAGACATTCGCCATCGAGCTCTCACAAGGGTCCAAACACAGCTTTACCCGAGGGTGGGTTGTGTCAAAACATTGGCCCTCAAATATCATCAGACACCAGACTCGAGAGACTGGTTCCATTAGTAGACTATTTAGCATTGTGGAAACTACTGCCAAATGTGTCTTGATGGGTCCTGTGTACTGTAGAAAACGGATACAAGATCCAGTTCGGTCAAGCTCCGCCACAGTTTACGGGCGTTGTCCATACAATAGTTCATACAGAGCAGGCTCTGGTGATGGAACAAGAAGACTCTTCTGAGGAAGGAGGCCATCAAGGTGGTTCCTCCTCACAAGAAAGAACGCGGGTTCTACAGCCGCTACTTAATAGTTCCAAAGAAGGATGGAGGGCTGAGGCCCATCTTAGATCTCAGGTTATTGAACCGCTCAGTAATGAAACTGAAGTTCAGAATGCTCACAGTGAAGCAGGATGTAGCATGAATCAGGACTGGTTCATCACAATAGATCTAAAAGATGCGTACTTTCATGTATTGATCCATCCTTCACACAGGAAGTTCCCGAGGTTTGCTTTCGGGGGCAAAGCGTACCAATATCGGGTCCTTCCATTCGGCCTTGCACTCTCACCCCGTACGTTTACAAAATGTGTGGATGCAGCTCTGGCTCCACTGCGACTCCAGGGCATCCGCATTTTGAATTACATCGACGACTGGCTAATATTAGCAGAATCGTTGGAAGAAGCAAGCAGACATCTAGATGTCGTTCTCGCTCACATAAAACGTTTGGGGTTAAGACTAAACGCCAAGAAAAGTGTACTTTCTCCAGCTCAGAGAACCACTTATCTAGGCGTGGTGTGGGACTCGACCACGATGCGGGCGATAGTAAAAGACGGCCGGTCACTTACTGTCAAGCAGTTTCAAAAGCTGCTGGGTCTGATCGCAGCTGCGTCCAAAGTCATACCTATTTGCCTGCTGTACATTTGGACCTTATATCCCTTCTAGATGGCTTTCCTTGCAAGATACCGATCAGGAGGGGGGCACAATAGTTCACCCCCATCTGGAGTTGTGGAGTTTGAGAGCGTGGCCCCTGAGGGGGCGCAACTCATAGCCATTGGCTTCTCAACCGAGGTGGTAGAGACCCTTCTCCATTGCAGAGCTCCATCCACGAGAAAGCTGTATCGCCTAAAATGAAAATTATTCACTTCATGGTGTAATGAACGGCAGCAAGATCCAATTAACTGCCCAGTTGGTACAGTACTAGAGTTCTTGCAGGCTAGGTTCGCGCCTGGGGTCACTCACCTTAAAGGTTTACGTGGCGGCTATATCAGCCATGTGGAGAAAATCAGACATGACATGGACTTTTGGAGATTGCACATTCCCGACACCCTCTCATGTACATCTGCACATCTTCCTCCATCCCAGGCCACCAAAACCGGTCTTTCATGAGTGAGAGTGTTCTGTTGGTCCCGGGTTAGGAGGACAGTCAGGATGACAGTCAGCTGTTGCTGAATGCCATTTATGAAGAGACCTTCAGAGAGAATGCGTTCAGGGGTTTCAGGTTTTTCATCTTTACAGATGAGTCTCGATAGAGCTTCGACTCAGACTTTTTTGGAGCCTGGACGATTGGAGATTGTGAATCAAAATCTGTTGAAGAAAAGGGCTCATCGGGCTTGTCTGCGTTTTTACCTCTTGGTGTCACAGAGATATTGTAGGTTTTTGTGATCTGTTAGTACTTGAAATGGATGTATGGAACCCTCCAGCCAAAGCCTCCACTTCTCCTATGACAGCTTGATGGCCAACAGTTCGCGATTACCGATGTCATAGTTTCTTTCGGCTGGGCCGAACTTTTTGGAAAAGTAGGCAGATGGAATTTTGGGGGGGTTTCCCTACTGCTGGGAAAGAATAGCTCTGACACCTGCAGTTGATGCATCGACTTCTATTATAAACGGGATCTAAGAAATTGGGATGTTTGAGGAGCGGTGCTGTGGTAAAGGCGGTCTTGAGGGATTGAAATGCCTGTTCAGCTTCAAGGATCCAGGATAACGTTTTAGATTTATTGCGTAGCAGCGAGGTAAGTGGGCTAGCAAGAATGTTATAATTGTTGATTAAACGGCGGTAAAAATCCGAGGAACTTCTGGAGATCTTTGATTGTGATGGGAGTGGGCCAGTTAGTGACAGCTTCAACTTTTACTTCATCCATGCAGACCCAGTTTGATCGATGTAGTAACCAAGGAACAGAACTGAGGGTTGATGAAATGAACATTTTTCTGCCTGGAGATATAATTGGTGCTCTCTTAAACGGGTCAGTACTTTGTTAACGTGAGTTTTGTGTTCTTGCAGGTTGGTTGAGTAAATCAGGATGTCATCTATATAAATGACAACAAACTGATGGAGGTAGTCTCTGAGGATCTCATGCATAAAATTTTGGAATATAGAGGGGGCATTGACAAGTCCATATGGCATGACAAGATATTTGTAGTGGCCGGTAGGGGTAATGAAAGCTGTTTTCCACTCGTCCCCTTCATGGATTCTAATTAAATTATAAGCACTTCTTAGTTCAAGCTTAGTGAAAATTAAGGCTACTCTGAGTCTTTCTATGGCAGATGGGATGAGTGGAAGGGGATATTTGAAGAGTATGGTACTTGTATTTAGGACACGGTTATCGATATAGGGTCGCAACCCACCATCCTTCTTGGATATGAAGAAGAAACTTGACGCAGCAGGGGACGTTGAGGGACAGATATAACCATTATGAAGAGCTTCTTGAATGTATTCTTCCTTGGCCTTACTCTCAGGAATGGAGACTGGAGCATCCGGGAGATCAATCGCACAGTTTTATGGCTGATGTGGTGGCATTTGGGCAGCTCTCTTAGGTCAGAAGATGTCACTGAAGGAGGTGTCAATGGATTGTTGTTCAAGGGGCTTTCAATTGAGGTTGTACAAACAGGAAGTGGCATGGAAATTTGGAGTGGAAAGTCTGGAAAACACTCTGGCCAACATTCTGAGACCCACTGAAGAATTTCCCCTGATCACCAAGAGATGATGAAGGTTTAGAGGAACTGGTGGGCTAGGAGAGGTAGACTGAGTGCTTGGAGAGGTAGAATAAGATTTTACACAGGTGGACAAGCGGATGGCCAGCTGTATGAATTTCTCCAATCCAATGGAATCATCATGGGTTGCTAGTATATGACGTAGATTTGGTTATAGACCTTGATGAAAAGTAGTTAGTTTTAATCGTTCAGTCCAGCGGATAGTGTGCAGAATTTCAGAGAATATTCTTGAATTGACATATTATTCAGATGAAGATAATAAAGTTCCTCACCAGCGGATGTGTCGGTGTCAATTTGACTGAAGACTTCCAAGAAATGCTGAGAAATGCTTGCGTTATACGAGCTTACTGCTGGTCCACCCTGACTCTAAATCATCTCGGCCCACCATAGCGCTGGCCCTGAGAGACATGAAACCACAAAGCCAATTTTTGAATTATTAGAAGGATACACAGTGGGGTAGGTAGGTGACGCTATTGAACACTGAAAAAGAAATCCCTTGCTCTCTGACGCCATGCCAGTGATGTTGAAGTGAAGTGATGTTTAATGTTTGTGATGCTGCTGGTCAAGCAGGTGACGGTGGTGGTTAAGACTGTGGTTGTGGTGGAGTCATGAGTAATGCTCTTGCTGCAATGCGGTTTAGGTCCGAGATTTTGTTCGGAAGCGGATTGCAACACAGGAGGTAAATGAGTAAATTGTATTTATTAAAGACAGCAGAGCAGTAACAGAGGTCAGGATGGATATCGGAGGTGAGTATCTTTGCAGATGAAAGTTTAAGTGCACTGGAATGTTGTAGTAATCACAATTAGAAGATGGATACCTGACGGGTCGGGCCAGGTTTGGACAGAAATTAAGAAAGGAACTTGTCAAGAACGTACTTGGACAAAGAGTGGTGTGTGGATTTAAAAATATGTTTTACTGATACCTTACTCATGAACGGTAATGTAAGTAAAGTTACCACAATGACAGCCACTCCTGAGGTTTAGGCTGTCTGATTCACAAATACTGTATATGTTGTCATTTTCTCTTTTGTTCAGTTCTTTAACTGTAAATCATTTTGGATTTGCTCCTTTTTACACTGCACATTTAAAATGTAGAAAAAGTGAAATCTATTAGACACTTTCCAACAAAACATGAATGTTTCCATAATCAACAAGGCATGTTTACAATTAAGTGATTACATTAAACTTACGCGCTTAGCTTATGAATATTATTCATGTGACTGGTTGGTAATGAGGCACTAATTACTAATGAGAGATAAAAAAAAAAAATAAAAACAAGTTGTCAGTATATGTGGAAAGACTTTTGTTTGCACCTTAGCCAAATAAAATGAAACTTTTATAAAGTATGATTATTTTCCAAAAAGCTGCAGCGACTGAGCAGAAATTTAATTGCATGGTCTAGATAATCTAATTTTGGAAGAATTTGATAAGCAATGTTTCAGTGCCTGTTTCAGATCTTTTTGGATCGTGAGCTGATAATTCTACAAACATAGGCAGTTTGTGACACTGTTGAGATCTTATCTCTGGTGGAAACACATGAATGATAGCGTTTAGTTCTCAGCGTTAAATCTGAGAAGCCAGAGACTTTAACAATTAGTTTAGACAAGCAAATGACAATTCTGTCGTTGTTTGCTCAGCCTCATGAGGTTTCTAACCCATATTTGTGATCTGAATTTAAGTGGGAAGTGATTCTGTTCTTGGGGGCATGTTATTGTCAGTGTTTCTACTTCTGTGTGTTGTATACCTGTGCTCAGTTAAGGCCATGTGTTAGTGCTATTTGCAGGTCTTCATAGAAAGATAGACCAGCATCTGCTCCTGGAGGCGGGTGTGAGTCTGAATCTCATGCTGATCAAAGGTGTGAAAGCATCCACTCAGGTAGAAACCGGCCATTGCCATGCCAACAGTGGTGGAAGACATCTTTGTACCACTCTTTTTCTCTTGTCTTCCTTTTCACTGTCACTCATTCTGCTTGGTTGGTTTTAAGCTTTCAGTATCCTCTGCTTTATCTGTCACCTCTCAGACCCTTTCAGACCCAATCAAGGATGAAGAACAGGCCCCGAAAAACTGGATTTACTTCTTGTGTATGGTTTTTCTAAATAGATTCTTTTATATCCTTTGTCCCATTTTTAGACAGTTAACATAGTCAGACAAACAAACACTACGTTAGTGTTCCTATTCATTTCTGTTGTTAGCTGACTGACTCAGGTCTGCTATAAAGTGATGGGGACAAAACATTAACCAAAATGTTCTCTGAAGGACTTCGCTGTTAAAAAAAAAACCTCACATGAGTATCTGCATAATAAAGTTTAGACAGTTTGCAAAAATGTTCAGTTGTACATTTTTAAGAAAATGTTCACTGGATGAGACTTGAGAGAGTTGTGAGTGAGAGCACAGTGTCCGTTGTGTTGACAGATTTGGACTTGTCTTTTACGCTTAATTTGACAATTTGGAAAGTGGCAACAGACTAACTCTCACTACCACTGGACTGTTCTTATGTATTCCCTTTGTTTATCCTGTTACCCCGCCTCCCTGACCATGTGCAAGAGTAATGTATTATTTTAATTTATTTGCAAAAATAACTTACAATAATGTTAATACAGTAATAAATCTGATGTATGTTAGTTTTATCTGTGCCAGATTGTCTCTTTCTTTTAATATAGAACATTTTGGCATAAACGGTTTTTTGGAATCCAGATAAGAAGCTTTGTTTTTTTCACGCTGACGGAAATATTTTTATTACTTTTAGATTTTACCTTTTTTCACAGAATTTCACTGTGCGATAACAACAACCCGCAGACTAACATTCTCAGGGTCTTAACGCTAGCTTCTTGTCAGGCTGCCATACAACCGTTTAGGTCTTTTCAATGCCAAAGCAGAACAATTTCTAGACAAAAGTCTAACAGAAGATGAAGCTGTATGCACAAAAGTAGCCGTTGACTCCACACATATGCATTACCATAAATTCAAAGCCCTGTTCATTTTATGTGTGGTTGTGTTTAAGATGCAATCAGCTAGCCTGAAGCAGTTAGTAGGTTTCTTGTGCCTCTCATTAGCATATTAGACGACGCTTTCCTTATTCCTTTGTTCATTTAGACAGATCACAGAAAGAGAAATTCATATTTAAATCAGGATTTAGCGAAAATGCTAGAATACATTTTTGCGTTTGTGTTCAGATATGCATATTTGCTTTTTAATGAACAAGCTGTTCACTATTAGAAGACGTTATGCTATGCTGCTTGACTCTTTTTAACCACTTGTGAACAAAATCAGATTGACATAGGCTGATAGGCCTGATCATACCTTAAAAGAAGCAATTTGGGATGAGAAGAGAAGAGCCTGTTGATTACTGATTGTGTAACATGCCATGTCTCTTTTCTTTTCTCCCAGTAAATTCTTATTGCCAGAGGTATCAGAGTAATGAAACATCAAAAAGAATATGGACATATCAACACAGTCTCACGAAAAAATTTGTACGTATTTTACGAGGTGGCTAATTTGTTTACGACTCTACTTGTACGATTTGTCTATAACCCCAGTGATGTGTAGGTTTAGGGGCGAGGTTAGGTGTAGGTCATTCGTACAAATTCGTACAAATTTGCAACTCATAAAATATATACGATTTTGCACAAATTAGCCACCTCTAATGAATTACCTCTTACATCTGAAATTGTGATATATAAAGTCAATTTAGCATAATAATTAATGCAAAGTGTGCATGTGTAGAAAAAAAAAATTAGACTTTCTGTAAGGTCTGTTTACTCATCAAAATAATATTGTGCCTTTGAGGTTATTCATTTGGGGTTTTGAAAATTTTATGACAAATATTGATATTTGTTATTATATTTTTTTTGTTATTAAGATATATGTTGTTTGATAAGGACATGAAAGTCCAGCAGGGTACTGACTGAAAGATTGAAAAAATATAGAGAAGACTATGAATGTACCTTTAGGCCAGAATTAATAATGGAGTTATTTTGCATCATTGATAACTCTGCAAAAACAAAATGGAGTGAGGCTTGAGTCAGACATGTCAGGAAAGACTGGAGGGAGAAAATGAGGACTGAGGAGGAAATCCTTCTGCTCTGCATGGACACAGTCTTTCTAGTGATGCTTCCATGTGTTTCAGAACAACATATTTCTGTAGACTAGGAAAGTGGTGCAGGGGGAATAGACATTGGCGGCGTCTGAGTGCAGAATGCTTAGTGTCTGTGATCATACGAAAGCTGACAGTAAGGAAAATGAATGTCACTCATAGCTGCTGGTTGCCAAGGAACGTGAAGTGAGCCCGAAGTGACTGTAATTCAAACTGGCACCTGGTCGCAGGAAAAATATATAAATAACACATTAAAATGACTTTTATTATTCTTTTACCCGTCCTGCAGTGGCACAGGTGGCATATTTGTGTTGTAGTTTATGTTTTGCAAAATAGTAATAGTTCATTCAGTACATCACACAAAAAACTATTAAAAAAATATAGAATCAGTATTTTTCTTATTTTTCAGTAAAAATATCTCGCGTATAATGAGATTTAAAAAAAAAAATGTTATGCAGTTGTGCTCCTCAAGTAAATGTATACTGTTTTAAAAATGTTTCAAGAAATAGTTCAACCAAAATGTAACATTTGCTCAATCTCAGGCCGTCCCAACCTGTTCTCCAACTACTAAGCCCATATATGTCGTTTGTACAATAGTGGTGAAATACGACCCATCAGAGTGTATACATTTGCAAAAGTTAATGTTTTGTACTATTTTATCTGCCTCATGATTCAAGGTTGATGCAGTTCAGTTTGTAGAGCGATGTGTTATAAGATAAGACATCGATCCCAGAGAACGCATGTGCTCATAAAACCCTACAATTCATGATTTAGCACGATTTTTGTTACAATATAAAATGTCCGCACACTGCATTTAAACAAAACACACATTTTGACTGGTAATCACAGTTCATAACGACGGATGCAATGCGACAATATCATTATTTTTACGCCCACTAGAGGGCGCTTACCTTTAAAACGTAAATACAGGTCGTATTAACGTACTTACACAAGCAAATAGTTTTTTGTTGGAGGACAGGCTCGGCAGGATATATGCATCCAGGAAATAGATGAGTTTCATCAAAACTGATTTTTCACCTGATTCTGATAAAACAACATTTTTCCTGAAGAAGGAATATTATGGATAGAGGACCCATATGTTAATAATCTTTTCATTTAAAAGATGTTAACTGGACTGGAGTTGTGTGGATTATTGTGATGTTTTATAAACTGTTTCAGCCCAATCTCACAGCAAATCGTACATGTTTTACGATTTTTGCCAGTTCGTATGACTTTGTACGAATGACCTACACCTAACCCCACCCCTAAACCTAACCGTCACTGGGGTTTAGACAAATCGTACAAAATTGCAAGAGTACTAATTCGTATGAATTGGGCATCTCATAAAATCTGTAGGAATTGTTCGTAACACTGTGTTGGCCTTTTGGACTCTCATTCTGACGGCACCCATTCACTGCAGAGGATCCATTGGCGAACAAGAGATAAATCATTACATTTCTTTAAATCCGTTCAGATTAAGGAACAAACTCTCAAACTCATTTACCTAACCTAAGGGTAAATAAACTTTTAGATAATGTTAATTTTCCAGTGAGCTATTTCTTTAAATGTTTTGCTGTTTTTTTTTTAGTTTTTTTTTTAATAAGAGGTTTATTGTTGATAATTCTTTGCAGTGCTTAAAACGTCAGCACCTCCCTGCTGACTTTTTTTTTTCTTAATCTAAATAGATCCCTAAAGCATCTTCAAAGAACTTCTTCAGCATTTCATCAAAGCACGCAGTCTTTTCATGGGCCAACCTATTGCTATTTAATCACAGAGATCCCTCAAATGTCACTGTTTAAAGGCAGAGCAGATTGCCGTGTGAGTTAGCAAAAATGAGGCAGCAGGCGTAAAAGAACCCCTGTATGTCAAAATAAAGCCTGTGGACACTCGTATACAGCACAAACCCCAGGAGGTTTGGACCTGGAGTTATATTTGGCAAATAAATTGAATTTGAGCCCAAACACAGAAGAGCGATGCCACCTGCTACCAGTGATAGGAAAATAGAGGAAAACTGTTATTGGGTGATTTCATGAAGAGATTCAGCCTTAGAGAGGATTGTGATATGCATTTGCATCTCAGTGTGGGTGTATGTATGTGTGTTTCCTCTGCAAATGAATATTCTTTTGATCTCTGTCCTGTGGTTTGTGTGACAGTATATATTACAGTACTCTCCCTATTTCCATTTCAATCTCCTCATTGTTACCCTGTGACCCACATCATGAAGAAAGTATCATGTACATCTGTGGAGCTGAGTGATTTTCAAGTGGATGTATGTCTGTGTTTGCATGCTACAGATCCTGTTAATGGACCCGGGTCAAAATGAAGCACAGGCTTGTACAGAAATGGTAAATATGCAGGATAGAGAAGTTGGGGAGGAATCTACGCTTTTGACAGGAGCTATTTTTCCTGATATTCATAATAAATAAATAAAAGTATCTTGTGTAAGCATACACATTTTAGTTGGTTTTAAAGATGAGCTATATAATTCTTGTACCATTACTGGCACCAAACAGAACATGGAAAAATAATATTTTAAAAAAGGGTTCTTGAACATGCCCCTTTTCTGCCATTGGTCGACCAAATAGATAGCCACGCCCCAGACTCATTTCTGATCAGTTCCTTACAGAGACACTTCTGAAGTTCATTTCAGCATGCCTTTAAAAAGTGTCGGCCATGTATTTATGCTAAATTATGGTAAATCAAAATACTTAAATTCTTTAAGTGACATTTCCTTGTTTAATGTTGTAAATGTCTAAAGTGTGTTGATGCAAAGTAAACTTCTATTCTTTATTGACTCCTTCGTTGAAGCCTCGTGATTCCACAACCACCGTACGTGTCACTAATAAACATTCTTATCTTTTTGTAATTTTTTCCCTGTTATTAATATAAAATAATCCTGTTCTCTTCAATTCAAAGGAGCAGGTTTCCCACGTGCCACTTTGGTAAAGAACTATGTTCTTATGCACAGTATTTGATGTGCATACACAAAGACATGCAATACTCTCATGCATAAACAAATTAAACACATGAACTCAATCGAGGAAGTCATTGATTACTGGTTCATGAGACTACTATGAAGTTAGATTGCATCACAGAGTGTACTTTCCATGATGAAAATGATTGGTGCCTTGCAAATAGACTAAACACTCATCAGATAATGATTCAGAAGGTTTGTTTTGGCAAAGTCAAAGACTATGTCATAACTGGCAACACATGCAACAAAGCCCTCATCTGATTTCTGCAAAAGCTCTCAACGACAGCTATTGAAGCTAGAGGATGTGTGCACTTAAATTGTATATACACTCTCGGAGGGAAAAAAAGATAGATACTAATATGTACCGTACACTTTAGGTACTAATATGTACTCTTAAAATATTAACATGTACCTTTAAGGTACTGATATGTAGCTTTGTACCATAGGGTATTGCCCAAGTGTCGTTGAGCAAAGAATTGCAAAGTATAATATTCACTGAATAGATGTTGATCATTATTGATACAATAAAGATGAAATTTACGTACATAGTGGCAACTCAAGCTTCTCACGATATGGCAAAAACAGATGACAGTCAATAACAAACTATGTACTCAGTTGTTCCTGTTTCTTGTTTTATATCTGCAGTGCTATTCCGAAAATCTGCTTCTTTAATCACAGTAATGTACCAGAGAGTAAAATTATTTGCATACGATCATAATCAAATTCCAAAGGATGAATCCGAGAGCAAAACTATCCCAAACTTTTCCCCCTACCACAGCAGCTTTCTAACCAATAATTTGTAGTACAAATGTAGTACAGTAACTGCTTCTAGCCAGAAAACAATAACCTCAATAAAGACCAAAAATCCAAATCACATTTTGTTAAAGCCACAACGCTTCCTTATTTGTTATAAATGATCAGATTTACAGTCCAAATCACCCCAATGCTTGAATATCCATTTTTTTGTTTTGTCATTTAATTCCTAAGTGTATAATATTTGTTGTTTTCTCACTTTTCAGTCTTAAAACAACGCTTCAGAAGAAGCTCTGCAGTGACTCTGTGGACCTCTCTGGCATCCCTTTATCAACTCGCGACATACGGCATGTGGCGTATTACCTCCAGACCAGTGGGGGCGCTGTGATATCCGTAGATCTTAGTTTCACTGAGCTCCGGGACGAAGGCCTACGTCTACTTCTGCCCTTCCTGGGTGCACTGCCCAAACTCACAACAGTGGCTCTCAATGGGAACCGTCTGACTCTTGGCATCCTTAAAGATCTGACTGAAGCCTTCAAAGATTCCCAGAAGTTCAGTTGTCTTGCCTGGATTGACCTGGGCAACAACGTGGACATATTTACCATGCCACAGGTAAAACAACAGAATCTTATGATGAGTTACAGTCCGCCCTATTATAATAATTACTCTGAGATAAATGCACTTGGAAAAACACGGTTGCGCTACAAGACATGTTGCCTGCTTTAGAAGAGGTACAACATGGATCAGCCTAGTAGGACATCCTTGATGCTCCTGGAGCATTATTTGCTGACAAATAGTCATAGCCTTACTTTTAAGACTAAAACATCAAATATTGTTGGCTGATTGTAAGGGTGTTTATCCAGGAACGTGTTCAACTTTAATGAACTAGATAAATCAGTTTATGCAAGATACATATTTGTTTTATGTTTCCACTCACCATTTTCAACTGGCAGGGTGAAGTTAATTAAAGTCCTATATGGATGCGACTAATTTTCCCTGAGGAGAAAAGCATCAATTTGTTATCATTAGTTGGTGCTTTAGGTATCCTGAACTAGCAATAAACAACACTTTTACATAATTTTTATCAGTATACATTTTACAGAGGAAAATATAATGTATATATTATATACAGTATACACACACAAAATAAAATGCATTATTAACAAACACAAATTAACAAAAATATCAATCAAATTAACCTAGATGAATACATTTGTATCGCTTTATGATAGTTCATGATACCTAATGCATTAACTGATGTAAAAAATTGAACTATATTATATGCTTCTCATTTAGTTTGACCTTTGTTGAAATCTTTTGAATAATTTTAGAACTTTTTAACCAACTTTAAATGTTTAGTACCAAATAATCATTCAAGAACTGCTGGTATCTCATCTAATGTTAGAAATACATTTGGTAAGGAGACTCCATGATTTTCTGTAAGGCTCACATCCAAACAATAAACATTCCAGAGACATTAGCTGCAAGTAACCGTAACTCAAAATTGTTTCTACTTTGTTCTCAGCCGCTTCTGGTGGCTCTGCGCCGACGCTGTAGTCTAAAGAGCAGTCTGCCCACCATCTATGAGTACACAGAGGGTCAACCGTATTGCTACCGCATGGAGAGCTCCATTGAAGAACCCAGCCACTATGAAGAAGAGGATGACGAAGACGAGGAGGAGGAAGAGGACCTGGAACCATGGAGCATCGGGGAACGGAAAAGCTCAGGTAGTTTTACCCTGCACCATTGTGAGAGGTGAACCAATCACGATCATTGTCAGCTGACGATGGGATAAAGAAAGAACGGGAGAGCGCAGGCAAGAGATCTCTTTTCTCTCAGTACCATTTCTCCCAATCAACACCTTTTACCATCTCCCTCCTCCACTGCAGCTCCATGACCTTCCCATTGCGGTTATGTGTGAACCAACAGCATCGCATTTAAAGAGCCAACTAACCACCTGAGCACAGCAAACGGTGGATCACGCTGGTTTAAAACTCTCTCAAAGCTTCACCATTGACTTACTGTGTTTGCAGATGATGCTCCTTGACTCAAGGTGGGGGTTCATTGGAGTGGGCCACAGAGAGATGCGTTAAAGATGCTTTCTTACGCCCCTCTTCGGTCACGAATGACCGGTGACAGATAGGAAAAATGCCAATAAAAAAATCCCAGAGTCAGTCGACTGGCTGATGCATAACAACGGTGGATTTGAAGCTCTACGGACCCCGCTTTTAGATAAGGTATGGTTAGGATTTTTGTGGGGTCGGGTCAGGTTTGGTCGTATTTGTCAGTGTTGCATTGCTGAGGACGTCTCTGCCGCAGCAGACCGGACCTATCACCACTCTGTGTGTGCTCTACTAATCTCCCAACAAAAGCCATGACACCAGCTCAACAGACTATACAGCCGACCCACGTCACGTGACGCAAGCAAAACTGCTATGTCAAGACTTTTGCATCCCCCCTCCTCTTTCCAAAATGTTCACTTGTGAATACCCACGCACCACTTGTCGTGTAGTTGTGAACGATGACACAAAAAGGAAACGCTGTTGAACTGCCAGCATCTGGTTTTTGTTGTCTGCTAACGACTAACAAAATATCTTAGAAGACAGCAGGTGTATTTCAGCAAAGAAGCGTTTTTGTTGTATACGAGGGGAAAGTTCACCGTTTTCTGTTCAGGTCATCTTAAATATACCTCTTGCTGTGTCATTGCTGCTCCCTTTGGAACTGTCCATTGAAATACGGCTGTTCGTTATGCTACGTTTCTGTGTGGTGTATTTTAATATCTCAAGCACATTGATTAATCACGTCTGGTCATATTTAGTAAAACTTTCATAACGCCATGCTCTAAATAACCCCCACCCCCGTCTATTTTAAATCTAGTTTTGGTCATTAATTATAAAATTAATGGACCTCAAGATAAAGAGCTAATGACTGTCCCATGGCCTTCAATTACCTGAGCACTTTAGTCTGTGTTTTCATCAGGTTTGTGACTGAAAATAATTTGCTGTGGCGATGTTGTCTTGTAAAATGAACACCTTTATGTCTTTATGAAGCATAAATGAGCCAAACGAATAGTTACTGTACTAACCAGCACATAGTTGTTTGGCAGTAAAGCTCAGATGATCAAATAGTTAAACGTCAGTGTTATTTACGATGTATGTATTCTTTTAAACGTGTCAGTTGTGTGTGTATTTGTTTAATGTTAATGACTTAAAACTATTATATTATGTGTAATATCCCACAACATGGGCTTATAACTGTCCGTTTTCACAGGGCCTCAACAAATTCAACAATTCTTTTAACTCTACAAAACTGAAAATAAAATGAATTTGGACTATTAAGTACCTGTGAAAAAGGAGTGTATAAAAAACAGCAGTTGTTGCATTTGTTGTTTTGCTCTGTGTCTAGATTGTTGCAGTTATCTGGCTTGTGATCAGCTTATCTGGGATGTTTAACCTGCGTAATCTGTGTAAATCTGTTATTAACACCACGTAGGTGTCAATACCCACAATGCTAAGCGAGCTGATACACTCCGTGGCAGTTTCTTGATAAAGGGCAGCTTATTTGTCATGTTGTTTTATGTGTAAGTCTGAATGAGCTTTCTATGTGTGTGTCATATACTGTGCCCTCTTAATCTGTGCTTCAAACAGTTTATAAAACTGACTGTTCAACGCTTCTGTAATAAACTTTTATTAATATACCATGGGTGTAGCAAAATAATACTTGGTTTATTTTTTAATATCGGTTTGAAAGCGGTTGATGGTTGCAAGTGCCTGTGGGAGGCTGGTGAGATGCCCATCTGCTGATTGATGTGCTGGAGAGCATGGAGGAGACGCAGAGAAGTTTTTTTTGTTTTTTTTTATAATGGGGGTGGTGCTAGGATCTGTGACAACCTGGGGGAATATACACACACACTTCTAAAATGCTAAAGTAATAGCTGAAAAAAGTCAAAGTCTCCCAAACCTGTATTTGCTGTTATTTTCCCATGGACTAAATAGATGTTTGGAGATTTGTGATGTAGCTGATTTCTTATAAACTGACAGTTCATAGTGAACTAACCTGGGGTGCATTTCGCAAAATGATGGTCGTTAGTTTCATGGAACGCTGTTTGTAATGATGGATTGTAGTCGATTTTGGGAAATAAACACCTCTGTTTATCTCCGAAAGCCATGTAATAGCAGTCCATGCACATGCAATAAAAAACACAAAACCATAAGAGTTAGTTTTTCAAAATTAAATAAATAAGCTTAAACACTGATGTGTATTTTGTTGGAACAGATAATATTTGGCCAAGACACAAGTATTTAAAAATCGGAGGGAAAAATCTAAAAAAAACTGAGAAAATCGTCGTAAAAGTTGTTCAAATAAAGTTCTTAGCAGAGCATATTACTAATCAAAATTTAAGTTTTATTATATTTGCAGTGGGAAAATTACATGTTTATAAAAAAATGATCTTTACTTAATATCCTAATGTTTTTTGGCATAAAAGAAAACGTTATAATTTTGACCCATGTAGTTGCTATAAATATATACCTGTGCTTCTTAAAACTGTTTTTGTGGACCAGGGTCATAAAAACATTCTGATGTTGTTTCTAACATTTTGCTAACGTTTAGCTTTAAAAAAAAGAGGTATTTTTACATTTTCTCCAAACGTTGAAAGATACATTTTTTGGTAAATGTTTAGAATTTTTTTATGGTTATGCAAATGTTAATGGAACGTTCTATTTTAGATTTTGCCAACACTACTGGAACATTAAGGCTGGAATACACTTCCTGACTTTGGAATAGTCACAGAGGAAAAACAGGCCATCATACACTAAGCAACTGAGGATCACATACTACCAGACTTTAAAGTTCAGATCACAACAAACTCATGCAGAAATGTGTGCAAATAAAAGTAATGTGTGTTCTCAAAGTATCTAATATATTTGATATCCTTCAATGGATAAATAGTTTGAAGACAAAAAAAAAAAATGCAGACTGTGACTTTAAACCTATCAACTAAAATCAGAAGACTGGCTCTGGCTCTTAGCGACTAATAGCAATTTCTCCTAGCTGTAAATTGTCAGAAAATTGGGGCAAAAATAGAGTATTCAAGCTTTTGCAGTTTTCTTAAGGTTCTGAACAAGGTTTTACATTTATTTCCGCGTAACATTAAAAAAAAGCTTTGATGAATGTCTAACTGAAACGTTACATAATGAAATAATGTATAAACTTACATTTACATTAGGGCTGGGCGATATATATCGAACGATATATGATGCGCATCTCCTCAGTAAAGCTGGTTCTTTGATTAGCGATAAATCTTCGTCAGCTGTTTTTAAAAGGAACGCCAGCTTCTACACAGAGCCGTAGATCACTGAGAAGCTGCGCTATTGAATCACCCGCGACTAAACGCGTAGCTTGTAAGTGATGTACGGCTCTGTTCATAAACTGGCGCTGCATTTAAAAACAGCTGATGGAGATTTAGCGCTAATCAAAGAACTGACTTTACTGACGAGATGCGCATAATATATTGTTCGATATATATCGCCCAGCCCTACATTTAGTCGTTTAGCAGACGCTTGTATCCAAAGTGACTTACAAATGAGGACAATAACTACTGTTCTTGTTCTATAGTTTTAAGAAACAAAAAGTTCAGTTGTGTGTACAAAACATTTCTTCTTTTTCAATTCAAACATTCAGGGAATGTCGCAAACCGTATGGAAACATTTCTTTCACATCAATGTTCTCTGAACATTCTGAAAGATGCATTAACATTAAAAATGTTATTCAAATGTTGCAACTAAAATCATTTTTAGTACTTCTAGTATAGTTTTAGTACTTAATACTAATATTGAGCTACCATTTTGAGAATATTATTACATACAAAACAACTCTGAATTTATGTTTTATTGATGTTACTGGAAGAACGTCCCCAAAATGTCGAGAATATATAAAAAACCATTGGCATTTGATGTCCAACCTCATGCGATATATCAAAAAGCTTTATGTTCATTAACTTTTCTGCCTTCAAAAGACGTGGAATATTGCACACAAAACTGCTTTTCTGATGTCTATTTTGCTTGATTGGTCATTATAAACTATGAAAAGAACATACACACAAAACACACTGTTCGTGTTGAAATAAAACAAGACAAAATATAATCAAACTTACGTATGCTTTTATATTTTTGAGTGTAGTACATTTTAAGTTCTCTCAAATATGGTTCTTGTCAGTGTGTGTATATAATTGTGGTTATAAAGAGTGTGTGTGTGTGTGTTAAACATCTGTAAACAGATCTTCAGCGGTGTGTACACTTGCTTTTGTCACCGTGACCTCAAACAAGATGTGCAGACTGTTCTGCTCAGTTACATCTGGTTGTATAAACAGTGATGCTGTAACAGCTTTCGAGACAGTCCCATTGAGGTCTTGGGAATTATGCATGTCATGGTCTGTGTTGGTGTGACAAGCATACAGACCCACATTACTGCAGAAGAAATAATACCAGAGTCCTAGTGTGCCACCCCATGGCCAAAAAAACCCCATAAAATAGTGGTTTAAAAACAGGACGGTCCAGAATTAGTATATATTTTTATCATATTATTGCTGCTTGTTCCTGAAAGGACAGTACATCTATAAATTATTCGGCATTAATTAGGCCACTCACATTCATGTATCACTAACAAAGGTACCATTAAAGCATAAAAAAAATCTGATTAGTTTGATGTTATTGACATTCCAGAAATATTCTGCATTTCATTTGTATTCATTATACTCGGTCTTAAATGTTCCTGTGGAGTTTTAGGCCCAGTAGTGCACCTTATGGGGTCTTCTGTGCTGCCAAAGCAAACGGGGCTCTTTTGATCAGAGCTCACGAAATGTCAGAGCACAGTCAGACAGCGGTAACCCCACCAGGATGAACTTTAAAGCTTAAAGTGCCCCTATTATGCCATTTTAAGGGTTGCTAATATTGTTTAACAAGTCTCTTAAAACAGGTTTATATGT
>JAUCNO010001851.1:13877500-13890501 GCA_032353835.1 Enteromius viviparus
TTTCTAAAAATTCTTAAATGTCCTAAATTAGCAAAGGTCTAGTCCTGGCTTAATCTAATTCCTAACCGGGAAACCGGACCATGATCTTCAGCATTATCTTTAAAAAAGTCTGTTTGTAAAATCTGAATGAATTGTAATCATTTATTCCTTTATTTTGTAATTAAATCACTAATATTGTTAATATTTGTGGTACTGTTATTTCTTTAAATTAAAAGTTTCTAATTCTACTTTTCATATTTATTTTTCATTGTGCATAATTGAATGCAATGAAAATAATGTAAGATTGTAGCTAACACTGCAACATTATTTTGATGTTAATTAGGCATATTTTACCCTTTTTCCATATTTTACCCTAGTTCAAAACTTAATAAATGACTTATCATAGTGGAGTTTGGACTAAATTCACTCGAGTGACTTGACTTCAATAAAAAAATCAGAGGCTATAATGCCTGCAAAGAAGGTAACGATGGAAGAAATGATAAAACAAATGAATGAAGCACTGAATAAATTGACACAAGATATAAGAGATGTTGTAGCAAAGCAAACGGAGATAAACCTTTTAGCAGAAGTCTGAGATCTTAAGATTGCTGCACTTGAAAACAAAGTGTTGAAGATGGATGAATTGGTAGAATCCAAGATATGGCATTGTTTAACCGCAAAGATGATGTAATAATAAGCGGCCTTAATGTTAAACCGAGGACGTACACCGCTGCAGCGTCCAAGAGAGATCAAGAAGATCAAGATCTAGAATCTCTGGAAACGCAGGTAATCTCCTTTCTTCAAAGTGGGAATATCCATTTGGACAAGAGTAATATCACAGCTTGTCACGTGCTACCAAGAAAGGACCGTGCAACCAAGCCCAGAATTGTAATGCATTTTGTGAGTCGTAAACACAAAACAGAGCTGTTGATGCAGGGGAAAAAGCTCAAAGGCACTGTGGTGTACATTAATGAACACCTGACATCTAAAAATGCTGAGATTGCCCGAGTTGCACGGCAGCTATGAAAGAAACGCAAAATAAAAGCAACCTGGACCAGAGATTGCAAGTTTGAATGGCCCCTCGCCTGAAGCGGAGAAAGTGTTGATGATAAGGGAGCTGAAAGATCTGGACCGCTACAAATGAAGATGATGGCAAATAAGTTTTTTGAGAATACAGAAGACCAAAGGATTGACTATCCATGTTCCTGGCTAGATTTTCATTCTACTTTCTACTTCAAATGAAAGGCACTCCAAAAGTCCGTATTCATGTAGGTCTATGTTTTATCAATTTTAAGGGGTGTTCGGCGCACCTTTTGGAACCAGGTAGAAAGCTCCTCTCTACTTTCATTGTGGCTGCAGATGGTAGGCCTATATTATCTGTTCAGCAATCCGGATTGACAATGCCTTCCTGAAGACGGATAAACTGTTGATATTGCATTGTCTCTACTACTGCTGCTTTTTCATAGACCTAGTTTATATTTCTATTTTCTTCCGCTTGGACTTCCCCCAGATTCATTTTTTCCCCCAGACTACAACAAGTTTCCATTTTGATTTTGTACCTATTGTGGCTGAAATCATTTTTTTTTCATTCTGGTTGTACTTGTTGCTTGCTGTAGACCCCAACTCAACAGTTTCGGTATGGAAGTGGGTGAGCAGATGTTTGCAGGAGTGCTCATTTGCACCTTGGGTGCATCATGTATGCATATAGAAAACAATGAATGAGTCAGATTTTCCTGGGCCTGTAGGGGGGCACACAATGGTAAGAGCTGAATACACAGATTCCAAGTTTTGTGATTACTATACAGCAAATTTTCAGTAATACATTTTAATTGTAGGAGCTTGTATGCTAATTTTACCAAGGTTCAGAAATTCATAAGGTCTTTAAAACATAAATATTCAGTCATAGTGCTCTCAGAAACATGGGTTGATGAAGCTCGAGGTGTAGATTTCTGTATGGAAGGTTATGAATATCATCACTGCAGTAGAAGAGATAAAAGGGGAGGTGGTGCTGCCTTATTTGTGACTGCTGATTTGATGCTATACAGGGTTGTATCCATTGATCACCAAGCCAACTCTGATAACAAAAAAATGTTTGACATTGATCGACCACATCTTCACAAATGTCTTACAAAGTAAAACCAGGAATGGCTTGGTTATCAATGAAACAAGCGACCACTTGCCTGTTTTTTTATGTTTTGGATTGTCAAATAACTAAAGATAAGGAAGTAGGCAGTAGGACTTCTTATGTCAGAAAAAGGACAAATGAAGCAATTTATAGCTTTAGAAATAATTTGAGTGAGCAAGACAGGAAAGAGGTGTTTGTCGGGGAAGCAAACACAGCATACAAAGCTTTTCTAGATAAAAATCTTGCATTATATGAAAGGCCTTGTCCATTTATGCAATGATGATATAAGGATTGTTTTAGTAAAAACCCTTGGATTATTAGGGGACTACAGAACGCATGTAAGAAGAAGAATAAACTTTATAGGTCAAAGGAAGCAGAAATAAAGTATTAGCTGTATAAAAATAAATTAACAACAATAATGAGACAAGGGAAAAAAAAGATTATTTTGGTAGCCTACTGGAAAAAAACACAACTGATATTCAAGGAACATGGAATATCTTAAATAAACTGATAGTACATCAGGTCAGACCAGTATGCACCATTTCATAAATGAGGATAATAAGAAAATGGAGAACTTAAAGTAGTAAATGAATTTACAGTAATTTTTTTTGTAAATGTGGTACCCAAAGCTAGCAGGAAATATCAAAAAACATAATTTGGGACCACAGAATGGAGGGACAAGGGGGAGTAGAGTACTTCAATCAATGTTTCTTGGAGATGTCAGTGAAGATAAGATTCTATCTATAGTAAATACATTAAAAAAATAAGACATCGACAGATACGGATGGGTTAGATATGAACATTGTGGAAAAAAAACATTGATTGTATTGTAAATAGGGCTGGGCGATATTTATCGTACAATATATTATGCGCATCTCATCAGTAAAGCCGGTTCTTTGATTAGCGCTAGATCTCCGTCAGCTGTTTTTAGAAGGAACCCCAGCTTATGCACCGAGCCGTAGATCACTGAGAAGCTGTGAATTGAATCACCCGCGAAACTCAACGCGCAGCTTCTCAGTGATCTACGGCTCTGTGTACAAGCTGGCGTTCCTTCTAAAAACAGCTGACGGAGATTTAGCGCTAATCAAAGAACAAGAATATATTGTACGATATATATAGCGCCCAGTCCTAAATAATTGCACTCTTGCAAATGTCTAGTATTAGAATCTAACAACTTTCTAGACTTTTTCTTAAGATTTTCTTTTGGCCATAGAACTCTTAATTTCATAGGAATGGTGGTTAAGGCCATGAAAGAAACACATATTCGTACCAACGACGCTGGTTTTGAATGCCTCCGAATCACTGAAAGCATTGGGAAGGACAGTAAAAAAGTGCTCCATATCCTGCAGTTCTCCATCAGCCATTAAAAACAACCTGAAAAACAGAAGGCAATAGTTTATAAAACATTCATATTACAAAATCTGACCAAAGCTGAGCATTTATTTATTAAGACGAGACACAAACCTGAGTTTAACAGCATTGACCATGCGAAGACAGCACTCCTCTACTATCTTCAGAAACTGCTCTAGAGTCAAATCTGGACCCTGGTTATCACAAAAACAAATCAAGCATGTGCTGCAAAGAAAAACTTAGTATTACTAATAGTTTATTAAGTTAACTATTTAACAAAAATGCTTTTATGCATATGCATCAGCACACTTCAAATATACTTTGAAGAAACGAGAAGCCAATATTACTATGACATTTCTGCATTCGTATTTAAAACGCATTTTTATTAAGGACATACAAGTATATTTCGTTTGTTAAGCATAAAAACCGTTACAAGAAAACATGAATCATAGAAGTTACCTGCTGTAAAGGTAGGATGAGTTTGTTCAGGCGTCTTCTGTCTAGGAGCGCCATTGGTTTAGTTGTGGACATCTCGTAGAGTAAAGCTAATACTGCAATCTTGTATGGAGTCACCCAATCCTTTATACCGAAGATATTGGCATGCACAACCCCGTTTGTCATCATGGGGTTGAAATACAAACTTTCATGCACACTGGCCATGACCTCTCTGGACTCAGCAAAACGAGGTGTCTCGGTGCAGCAAATTCTGTAACGTTAGTTTAATAACGGCAGTAGCTATGCTGTTTTGGGATAAGCTAATATAACGTAGCCTACATTCTATTGATAATATTGTAAACCACCAACGGCGTTTCAGATGCAATAATAGTGATTTGAAACCTTTCTTACAAGTGAAAGTCTACAATGATAACACCTATGTTAGTAATCATACTGACATATTCATATGGATCACTTGCTAACAACCTGACGGAGACACTTCTTCAAAATACCCTCCAGTTCCGTTTACGTTTCAGGGCGCGGTGTAGAGCACAGACGAATCGATTATTTGTTAGTGCGCTTCAGTTCTACGAGTCAGTTCTTGTGAACAAGTTCATTTCAGTCGCTTTGCTGTTATCGCGGATCGCAGCGATTCCGAGTCGGATGCGTGCGAAAAATTGGGTTGCGAATCGGACTGTTAGTACCCCGTGCAGAGCGCCGATACATCGATCACCGTGGGCGGAGAATAAGCTCTGACAACGTTTTTAGTTATTTGTCAACATATAGTTTATTATTATTATAATTTTACATACATACAGCGCGGAGAATATTTCTGTGACAAACACGTTAATCCTGTTAAATAGTTGATTCAGGGGTGTCTAAAAAGAAAAAGAAGAAAGTTGGTTTAATTTTACATACGGCAGAGGTCGCCAAAGGTTCAGAATATTTATGGGGTACGACTTGGTTTTACAGTTAACTGAAAATAAGATTTAACATTTATAGGTTTATATACAGGTACATTGACAGAGAACAGCAGTGTTGCTAGCTGCATTCACACTGAACCTGAAGGGGACTTTTACTTTATATTTTGACGGTTCACTGTTCACAAAACATCTTCACCTTACAGTTTGGCGACATATTTATATCACTAAACTTCAATTCTGATCCTGATCAACACAAAAACTTTTATTTTGACTTGAGTTGATCTGGGTTGGTGTTGCTGTGACTCGAGTGACACCATTAATTATCCAGTATCAGTTCATCTATTAATAAACATTACTTGGGTGCTATACAACACTTATTATGTTTTATCACAACTTCTTATGCTCATCATACTATTTTTAGGTTAATGCTTTTAGGATAATAATATCCTTAAGATTGTTTATATATAAAATAGTTCTTGCAAACTAATTTCACATGGAATCATGCTAAAATAATTATACCACATAAAACAAAGCAACCAACCATGAAGTGTAATAAATACAGCATAAACTACTCTCAAGACACGAACTTCCGCTGCACTATTGGAGGTAAGAGGTGATTGGCTGTTTGGTATTGCGTCACATGCTTTCCACCGCTGTGATTGGCTGAAAACCTGCTTTACAGTTGCATAGCGATCCTGGTGAGACTGTAGACCGCGACTGAAAATGAAGAGTTAGCCGTCTGCGAGCAATGGCCAGGCTGCTTTAACATACAGCTGGGTGACTCCCCGGGGTGTCCTGGAGTTGCTATGAAGGTACAGTCATTTTTCCTCACACTTGTTTAGTTTTTAACTTGTTTCTGGATTGGCTCTACGTCATGCTAGCATTCATAATCTGCTGCTTTGCTATCAACTCGATAACTAACAACTGATTTCCAGTTAAGCATTCCATGCGTATTTGTTTTGTGTGATTATGTGCATTGATGACATGTCTTAAAAATATGTGTATCAGTCAGAATCTAGCTGTAAATATCATTAATGTATTGAATACCAGTATTCAAGCGTTAAATGCAATGATCAGTAATGTGACCATTTGTTTTGAACTCTTCTGCTCTCATGTTTTCATTTGCTGGGAGGTGAGACCCAGCAACAGTCCCGATCCTTCACTGTGTCACACAATGGCAATTGGGAGTTGATAATCATTCTGGCTCCCTATGAAAATAAAAACACCATGGTTACTTTCTGTTGAGTGTCATTAAGAGCTCTAGCTGCAGTCAGAAGTCATTTAAAGCACACTAATCTCTTGTTATGGCTTAGCCCTATCCCATCCGTCTCTAATGGGATCCTAGTCAATGGGAACTATTTCAGGGCAGGACCTTCTGAATGACCCAGAAAATGTGGGATAATAAGGCATAGCAGCTCAGACTTACCATTGATATCTAACACTCACAATTAAGTCTTAAGAGTCTTAATTAGAAATGTAACAATATATCGCATCATAATGCAATGGTGTGTGTACTGTGAAAAAAGAACATCATGTATCATTGACGTGTACATTTTTAGACCAATTTAGTTGCGACCGATTTAATTTAGGCCTTTATTCATAAGTAAACACAGATCAGTGCACGTACAAAAAGTGCATTAAATATGATAAACCTAGATGCATGCTAGATGATAAAGCTCACACATTTGAGTTCCCTTGTTTATTAAAGTTGCCATGAAATCTTCTATTTTCTGAGAAATTATTACGATTCTGAAGGCACGTGAGTTATGCATGGATCATTTTGAATAAAAAACACCGCTGTCATCTATTTTGATTTCACAGTGACTTTACTTATTAGTATTAACTAACAAATTAAAAGCAGCATTAATAAGCGACAAAAATGTAAAACAATTCAATGTATGTAGTCAGGGACAGTGTGTTAACATGTCTAACATAGTTCTGCATTTTTAGCTATGAAGAGTCATAGATATTTCTGTTCCGGTTAATAAACAGTACCTTTTGTTATCATTAATCTTCGAAGTAATCATATCTTAAAAAGTGTAATTTTAAGTCTATTTTGGCTCTGTTTTAGTGTATAAAGTATCATGAGGTCAGTATTGTGTATTGAATCACGACTGGGGTGTGTTGTTCTACTGCTGAAAAAGGCTTTTTGAAGTCTTTGGTTTTTCGTGCAGGCGGGGGCCTCGTCCATGTGGGCTTCATGCTGTGGTCTGCTGAATGAGGTTATGGGTACCGGGGCCGTGAGAGGGCAGCAGCCAGGCTTTGGGGCAGGTGCGGGGCCGTTTCGTTTCGCTCCCACTGCAGGATACTCCACATACCCGCCCACCAACTCCACCAGCACCAGTCTGGTGTGTCAGGCCTGTCGACAAGCCTTCTCTGTCTTTAGGAGGAGGGTAGGTAGACCTGCACATCTAATGCATTTGCATTGCACATTAAGCCTAAAAACACTTATTAGATCAAAGATGGCATGAAATGCTTCAACAAACACTATTTTCTTTGGAGTGCTAACATATACCCCACTGAATCAGGAAGTTGGGTCCATGTTGACAGGTTTGGACTTGTTTGAGTCACAGCCTGACAAAAATAGTTAGTGGGTGGTATTAAGGAATGGGATGTTTTCTTATTCCTATTCTACCCTGCATACAAGATGAGTTCTCAATATTTTAAAAAAAAATATATATATATATATTTTATTTAGCCAATTTTAGGAGTATGGTAATACATATAGATCACCTCAGACTAAAATTCACAAATTTTTTTTACCTTTGTAATGAAATTAAATATTAAATTTAGATTTTTAGTAGGACTTTGAAAGTAGGACATAAGTAGGACTTTGAAATATGGTTTAAATGTACTGCAGATTGTATCAAGCATGTATTTTTAAATAAAAATCTGATGTCATTTTAATTTTACGTCATGAATTTCAATGTATTTATAATTACCCATTTGTAATAATGAAGTTGCATTTTAGTACATTTTAAATATATTTACTTTATTGAATAACTCTAAAATGTATTTTCTTTATACTTATAACCTTGAATTTTGTGGATTTGACTCTCTTTTTCTCCACTGTAGCACATCTGTTGTGACTGTAAGAAGAGCTTTTGTTCGCTGTGCTCGGTACTTCAGGAAAACCTACGCAGATGCACGACTTGTCACCTGCTGAAGGGCACTGCATTCCAGTGTCCCCAGCTCATGCGTCTGCGTGTTAAAGACCTGCGGCAGTACCTCACATTACGCAACATTAACATTGATACCTGCAGGTATTTTGCACACTAGAAAGTGAGCATTGTTAATAATAGGGTTTGTTGTGACAATATTATTAGTGTTAGTGCTGAATTGTTTAAATGCTTTCTTAGGGAGAAGGAGGACCTTGTGGACTTGGTGCTTTGCCATCAAGGAGCAGAAAGTGAGGAGGATCCAGACACGCCCTCTCTGCAGTCACGCCCCCTTTATAGCCCACCGCCTTCAATTGAAGAGCCCACTTCCCCTCTCTCAGCACTCTTTCCAACTCAAGGAGAGCCAATCAGTAGGAGCAACAGTTCGGAGTCCACCAATCAGGTGTGTCCTCTATACATTTGGAGTAGGTAGTGATTTGACTTATTTTTAAAACGTATTTCAATATGCAGACTTATTGGGGCAGTTTCCTGAACAGGGTTTAAGACTAGTCCTAGATTAAAATAAATGTTAAGAGTTGTCTTAACTAGAAAAGGCTTGCACTGAGATATCTTAAAATACATTTTTGTCACTGTTTGCTCACAGATAATGCATTTTTGTAAGACACATTTCTAAAAATTCTTAAATGTCCTAAATTAGCAAAGGTCTAGTCCTGGCTTAAACTAATTGCTATCCAGGAAACCGGCCCATAAAGCAAAATAAAAAAAAAATTCAAACTTATGTATAACTGCACCTGTTTTTTGATTATTTATGAGTTTCCCGTGCTGACAGCTTAATTGAATTAAATAAATAATAGACATTAAAGCTTGACTGCAGGCTTAAAAACAGTAAAATCTTATAAATGAGAAAATGAACCCAAAAGACAAAGTGAAATATGTCTAACTTGGAAATAATTGCAAATGGGAAATCAGAGAGAAACATTGGACCTTATAAAATAATGCCTCTGCGCAAAATTAAACTCATTTCAAACAGATCTGATAACACCGAAACGCAGTCAGTGTAACAGGGCAGGTAGACAACATAATCAGATATGTGTTTATATATGCATATAATTTTTTTTTCACATATCACCCAGCCGTAGTTGGAGCTACACATTTACATGCATTCCAGAATACATTTATTTATTTATTTTTAATCCACTTTCCAATGCGTTTCAAATGAGCTGAAGTAATATGTCTGTTTTTCTTTAAATTACTTAATTTATATGACATTTTATTGATTGCAAAACTAAAACATTACACAATTGAAGTGAAAGTGTGAAATAATGTTATTTTTCCCTACGATGATAACAGTACAGCACTAAAATGAACATGCGATATGACAAAACCATGTGATCCTCGTAGCAGAGTGCAGTTTGAAACATAATACTGTTTATGTTCCTAATTTCCCACTAAGTAGGAAGCATATGCTCACATGCAAGAGCAGTGTCAAACACGGCAAAAGTGTAACATTAGTTAGTTCTCAAAAGGCGTGTGGCAGAACTGGTTTGCTCACTTTTGGCTTTTGAAGTGCACTTCATTCCAATTGTATCATTTGTTAAAAGGAGATATTTTGAAAAATGTTTATCACCAGGCTACTTTGGTCACCATTGACCTCCAAAGTTAGAAAAGAAAAAAAAAACACTATGGAAGTCAGTGCCGAAGCTTTCTAATGGCTATTGATAGTGTTTCTGTGTAAACATATCTTGCTGATAGGATATTGAGGACTCCACTTCAGTCTCACTCCTTAACCTTGACCAGACAGAACGCACACCTGAGGTGAGTTAAGTGACCTTCGTGAAAACTGAAAGGAATGACATGTTCATTTCTGGTAATTATTGAATGGAGTAATCTCTGAAGCTGCACTGACAATATGACTATAATGGGTATCTACCATCAGGTTAGTCCTCAGACGCGGTGGCGGGCTAGAGCTTCTCTGTCAGACCTTTCGTCTCTTGATGACGTGGAGCAGCTGACCGTACGGCAGCTAAAGGAGATCCTGGCGAGGAACTTCGTGAGCTTCTCCGGCTGCTGTGAGAAGTGGGAGCTGGTGGAGCGCGTCAGGAGGCTTTACCAGGAGAACCAGGACAATCGCAAATCTAGTGAGTGCTAAATGCAGAGCTGCACTAACACTGCTCCATATATACAGCAAAACACAGTCTATGACGAACTCCTTGACATAGCTGCCAACTGTATGTAAAAAAGACCTTACATGAAAAAAATATATTGTTCCTAAAATGTATTTTTTATTTTTTTTGTATCAGTGGAAAATGTGAGCAACCCCATCACTGCAGGTAGGAAATTACTTCACCTCACAGACTTCAAGTTCATACAAAGAGTGAAAATGTGTTTTTTTTGTCAGGTTTTCACAGTTAATTAAATAGGCTGTTTAATTATAAATTCACAGCCAAGTCTAATAGCTGTGCTTTGCTCCTCCCACTTAAGTGGTAGCTTATCCCCCTCCAATCTGCAATGGCGGAATCGGAGGTAAGGCTTGCGATTGGCAGATATGTTTCCTGGTCACACCCACCGGTGCACTGAAGTTTGTGATGTCATTGCACTTCAAACCCCTTCCCTGCATGGCCACTGCCAGATAGCATGTGCTCTCAATGGAAAAAAAGAGACGAAAAATGTACAGTGACGTTGACATTGTCATTAATTTTACTGGTAGGGTTAAGAGTCAAAAAAATGTATCCTATGTGATGTTTTACCCGCATTATCCCATTCCATCTGTGCCCTTCATCAAATATTCTTGTTTTATATTAACTATGGTTCAGATAAACTGCACAATACAAGAGCTGGGATGTAGTGATGGACCAAAATGACTCTTTTAACTGGAACTAACTAAATAACATTTTGGTAATTACATTCAGGTAATTTAGTAAACAAACTGTTGTAAGCTATTCAGAATGTCATGTTCACAGGCGATAAAATAGATGTTAAGTTCACTCTAACAAATCTTAAGCTTCGTTTTTTGGTCTCTGAGACAGTCAATACACTCAATCAGAAGTTTTTCTTTTTGCATCATTAGCTGGAAGTATTCATTTTGAGTGGTGGCCATATTTGATTGTGTTTGGTTCATCACACAGGAAATGTACTCCTTAATTAAAGTCCAAAGTATACTCTCTTCGGTGCAGGCATGTGTGAATGCAAGGGCTTGACAAACTTGAATTCCTTTTTAAAAGTTATGAGTGATTATTATGTCTTTCTACGGCTCAAAACTTGAGGGGTTTTTTATCCGCTTACACAAGCATGCGTCTGTTTTTGCCATCTTGAGTAGTATGTTGTTCTTCTTGCTTTGTGTAAAAACGAAATTTTTAGCACAAAAAATTAGTGCAAAACGAGTGTGTAAAAACCAAAGTATACTTTGGGCTTTACTCAAGATACTGTCCTCTCAGAGAGACTGGCACCTGTAGTATTTGACACATCTTTCTTTTCTTTTTTGTCCCCTCTTTCTCTTGCTGCAGATGGTTGCAAAACCCAGTTATCAAATGACGACAACCTGTGTCGCATCTGTATGGACGCGATAATAGACTGCGTGCTGCTGGAGTGCGGTCACATGGTCACCTGCACTAAATGCGGGAAGCGCATGAGCGAATGCCCAATCTGCAGACAATACGTTATCAGGGCTGTGCATGTTTTCAAGTCTTAATGCTGCTGGGAGAACATCCCGCTCTGCCCGAGGACTGTTTTGCATTGGAAGACTCGGTGAAGACATGCACAGCAAGTGCCCTGTCTTTACATGGGATCAGTGAGAAAGATACAATTTTAAGTTTCGGGAAGCCTTCAGACAGTGGTCCGCAATGGCTTTGTCAATAACCGCTTCAATAAAAACATTCCACAAGCTCTTTGAAGAGGCTCTGTAATAATATGCAATTGTTCAGCAGCTACACCTCACAGCCTTGACTTGATGTCCTACAGCTTTGAAGACATTCTCCTCACCTGTCACATGCGAACACTGTGAGGAACTCAAAAAAACTAGAGTTGCTCAAGTGTGTTCAACTTCATGCGCCATAACTCAGGATGGAAGGATCTGAATGTTCATGTTGTCCTTTTATTTTTGTTGCAACGTCTTTGAATTGGCTTTTGTTTCTTATTTGGATCGTGCAGCCGAACAAAGTTTTAGAGTTCCTACAAGTTACATTGTACCTCCTTATAACTTAACACTGGTACAATATTGTCAGTGGCTTAATAAGAGTCATAATGAACACGTCTTGTGGTACACAACAGGCCGTTCTTCTCTGGATAAAGCAGTCCTGTTTTTTTTAATCATATGGCTTCCTTTCTTTGTCAAATGTCTTAAGAACATTTGCTAGTTGCTCAGTCACCAATGTTCTTTTGGGTCATGTGACTTTGAGTATGTGATTGGAAAACCAGCTAGTGTAAGTGGTGAGAAATGAGAAGGGATAGAACTGTTTTGTATGCAAAGACCATAAATGGGCACAGTGTAACCGTGAATCAATAGAATATGAAAATGTGCATTTTATGTGTGTGCAGTGTAAAACAAAGAGGGATGATTCGGGTGCCAAACAATGCATTTCTTTGTCTTCAGTGCACTATTACAGTTGCTTTACCATTATTAACTTCAATCGATGTCAGAAAATAAGGACTCCACTTGAGAGAGATACAAATGATATACCCATAATTTGTAGCCATTAATCACTTGTGTAATAAACCTTATTAAACGTCGCATCATGGCACATTGCGTAGCGCTGAAGAGCATCAGCTGCACAAATGCTTCACTCAAGACACCACAGCAATACCAGCCTCTTTTTGTGTGGCATTTTAGATTATAAGGCATTCATGTAATGTTATGGTGTATATTCTTATTGATTGCATCCTTGTTTAACCTGACATATCTTATTCCTGTGTATATGCCTATTCAGATAAGTTTATTTTTCTTAACAAGTAAATAACTTGATATTTGTTTAGTTGGGTCAGTAGTTCTGTTCATTTAATATACAGTGCCCTCCAGTAATATTGGCACCCTTGGTAAATCTGAGCAAAGGTGGCTGTGAAAATAAATCTGCATTG
>JAUCNO010001851.1:13890601-13904050 GCA_032353835.1 Enteromius viviparus
AAAACAATCTCCAGCATGTTCAGTTGTCAGACAGGACTGGAACTACAAATGGGACTGGCTTCTATGATCAGATGAAAAAAAATTATAATCTTAGAAATTAGGAGCAAGATGGGTTTGGTGAACACAGGGATAAAAAGTACTCCATGTGTACAATGAAATATACTGCATTATTTTTTTAAGTTGTGGACTTATATTTCTGCTGGAGGTCCTGGACATCTTGTTTAGACACATGGCATCATGGATTATATCAAATACCAACAGATAACAAATCAGTAATTCACTGACTACAAACATCAAAATAAACACAAGAATTAGTCACTGAACACAAAATGAAGCTTTTGCTATGGCTGTCCCAGTCCTCTGACCTGAACCCTGCAGAAAATGAGTGAGGTGAACTGAAGAGGAGAAGCACCATCACAGAGCTGTTATTCTGAAGGGTCTGGAGAGATTTGGGAATGCTTCAGGCATTACAGGAGACAACTCAAAGCTGTTATCTTGGGAAAATGACGTAGCAATAATTGATTGCCAATAATTGTGTCCAACATGTACTGGAGAAAAACATTTATTTCGTCATGAGTTTTTCTCCCCATTTTTAATTGCTTTACTTTAATGATTGGTTAGAATTTTGTGACTTTTCTGAAGGATAGATAAAAAGGATAAACAATGCAGATTTATTTTCAAAGCCACCTTTGCTTTTTTATTTTCGGAAATAACTTCACTTTTCAAATGCCTCACAGTAAAATCTTTTTTTTTAAAATTACATACAAATATAAATAGCCGAATGTACATTAGAGTGTTTTAAATGGCAAACAACGCCTTAATTTATAGTGGTACAAGTATGGTGGCTTAGATCAGATGGCATGCTCCCTCTTTCTGATAGACACCATCCTGAGACAAACTCACAATAATACACACTATTAAAATCATCCGTCATCATCACAGTTACCATTTCACAATAATAATCACTGGAAGGAATAAAAACACAATGACTTTTTTATAGACAAATACTGCATGGATGTTCAGCAAAGTCTTTTTTGACCTCATGGGGAAAAAATGCAGAACTACCTGATTGTGTTAAAACAAAATTACTGAGATAGCTGGAATACGTAATCAGCAATTTGTTTGGTCTAACTTGAGTAGAAACACGCTCCACAGAGTCATACTGATAGCTGAAGTTTTGCCTGTTACAGCTGTGTAAAATAACATCGATGGAATATGGCACCGTTTCCTAAATAGACCTAATAATAAGACATTTTACTTTTATATCTGCTCTGAGATCAGAACAGCAAGTACTTGAAATTCAAAGCAGTCAAAACTTGTGACTGAGAAATGCTGATCTGACTGGATTATTCCAATACTGATGACATAAAATGGACAGATATTTAAAAAAAATTCCATTATATTAAAAAGGAACAAAATAGAGAACAATACATATACCCAGTACTGAACCAAATACAGCACAGAAATCTGAATTGATACATCTTTTATACAAAAAAAAACAGGTGTAACAACGTACAATCATGCTTACTCATGGATTAAGTGTCTGTGGTATCCAGTGAGTATGTAGAGGGTGTGTGTGTGTGTTTATATATACACATGTCCACTGCTTCCACTGCTTTTTACCACACCACCAAATAAATACAATGTTATGGTAATGGCATGTATAATCTCCTCAAAGATTGAATACACTATTTCGAATAGGAGCAGAATTATGTGCCTTAAAGTACAATATGTCTGCTCCTCTTTTCAGTCTGAAAGGAGCTGACAAACACTTTGTCCACATATTTGTTGCAGTGCTTTTTCCCCCCCCCAAATGTGTGAATCCAGTTTCAATCCAAACACGAGTGCATCTGATACATGGTATCATTTTAGATTGGCGTTCAGTTCCTTCTAGACACTAGGGGGTGCCGTGAAGTTTCTGGAGTAGTTTATCCTCTTGCAGTTGGAAGGGAACGATGACTGACATCTCGGCAATGAAGCGCTCACATGCCTGTCGGCTCACCTGCTTGCAAAATCGCAGGTCAATGCGGCAGATGCTTCCGCAGCGTTTGAAGTAGCTCAGCGACTGATCGGTGACCCTGTTACACACTAAAGATAACATCAAGAAAGGACAGATCAGTAATCAGTGAGGGGGAATTTACCATTAGATTTAGTGAACCCTACTACTATTAAAGTGTCCTAAGCAAACCACAGCACTTTCTGTGGTATAACAAGTCATTTTTTTATCCAGAATTGTTTTATTTAGATTTCAGAATTAATGCCTTTTTCGCTTCACTTGATCTCTCGTTAAACAGACCACAATTCCACTCATTCGAGAACCACGTGATATAACTTGCCCCCAATAAATGCTTCCTGTATTGACATTTACTGTGATAAAAATTAGAGCAATTTTTGTGTCAGTTGTTTAGGAAATTTTTAGTGGTGATAATATTTTCCTGCCCACAAGTTTTTGATGATTCTGATTTGAGACCAGAATGGGCCAGTAATGTGTCAATTTCCTTTGGTGGAAACAACGTGGCTAGTTGTGCACTAGTTTAGCTTTGGCACCAAGACTGTGTTGGTGAAAAATGGTATTCACTCACTCAGAAGGAATCTGAATGGTTTAAAAGCATCTGTTGTAATATTAAAAACTGCATTAAACAGTGCAATTACCAGAAAGGTTGACATCAGTTAAGGAGTCTCTGGTGGTGGTCCCCGCAGCGGTCAGCAGGTTTACTGACTGGTCATTGATATGGTTGCAATAACTCAAATCCAGACGGGAGAGTACAGGCATATTCTTAATGATGAGACGCAGAGAGCTGTCCGTGATATCCAAACCTGCCAGACGCAGGTCAGTAACATTTCGAAGTTTGCTGCGTGTGTCCATCTGACCTGTTGGAGAAAGCCCAAGTAGAGAATGCACCATCTGAATAAGTAACAGTCTTGTAGGAATTAATTTTTGAATTCAGTGAGGTGAAACATACATGTCTGCAAATCAATTGAGAGTACTGTATATTATTACCTGGTCTGTTGTCAGTCGGAGGAGATAGTAGGTCCCTCATCTGGGGGTCTTTAAGCCCCTCCACCCATTGCAGGTCTAGAGTACACAGCAGAGGACAGCTGGACGTGCACAGAGCTGAAACAGCCACCCATGAACAGCCTGATAGGAGAAGCACCCTTAGTCCTGCAACCAAACACACAGGTTAGATGTGAGAAGTACATGCTGCAAATTAGAAACAAGTCTATCCTTTAAATTAAAATGGTGTGGATCCACATGCTCACATGAACACTGACCTGGTAATCGGTTAATCAGCCAGCTTAATTGCTTCTTTGAGATGTTGGTCCAGCTTAGATCTAAAGTTATGGGCTGTCTGCGAATGATGCCACTTAGCATCAGTGGGGTGATGGACTTACAACGCTTCAGATCTATGCGAGTCCATAATCTCTTGTCACAGCACCTAAACCAACAACAAAATGTCATTGTAAACAATCACACTTGGACTTTGTGCATGTCTGTAATACCCACAAGACTGTTGGGCAAGAGTGTCCAATCCTGCTTCTGAAGGAACAAATAACTGCAGATGCTCCAACATAACTGCCTGGAAATTGTTGATTAGCTGGCTGAGGTGTGTTTAATTAGGTTGAAAATAAACCTTGAACAGAAGGACTGGACACCCCTGTGGATAATTTGCCATTTAAGGAGATTTCGCAATAGTCTATAACCGGTCTGAGCAAATTTGGTTCTGGAGGGCAACTGCCCCTGAGTTTAGCGCCTCCAACCCTAATCAATCTCACCTAAATAAACTAGCGAAATTAAGTTGGAGCTGAGCTCTGCAGGACAGTGGCCCTCAAGGTCCGAAGCTGCCCAGCCCTTGTGTACAACCCCAGCATTTCCCAATTCTGTTCACATTTTGGATGTGTTCCTTATTTGACCCATCCGCTTAAGGTCTGAGAGTCCCTATTAATGCAATCAGTTGTGTTTGGTTAGGAAGAGTTTGAAGATGTGTACTGTTGGGGGTACTCCAGGAACAGGGTTAGGAAACACTGTACTACTCCGATGTACATCCCTGTTCCTTGAGTGCTGCCAGCACTACACATGTTGAGTGTCTCCTTTTTCTCACATGCCCATTTCAGGTCTTGGACTTTCTACAAATGAGCTGATGACATGAATCAAGTGTGCATGATTAAAATGTGCAGTGTTGGGTGTACTCCAGGAACTAAGTGTAAACAAGGCGTGCAGAACTGAAGCCCTGCAGAGTTTAGTTTAAACCCTGCTCCAAGAAATACCAACTAGTTTTCAAATAGGACCTGGTTAGCTGCATCGAGTATGTATAAATAAGGTTGAAGGTAAATTCTGCAGGGCTGTGTGGAAACTCCAGGGACTAAAGGCCCTGTTTTACACCTGGCATTGACATGCATTTTCGTCGATACAATCACAAGTGGACAAAACTACGTACAAGTGTAAACGCGGTGTAAAATGTTATAAGCATGTCTACTCTCGACCACATCCAGAAGTGTTTGAAAATGCATTTGATCGGATTGCTGTGGTAGTGTAGATGCGTGTGTGGTTGAATGCGAACAGCTTCTAAAGACCAACTACTCTCCACCTACTGACCAAACACATAATAGTTGCTGGGAAGATTTGCTGGGATGTGCGCTTGTCAAACGGGGTTTAAACTTTGCTGTGTTGAACTACAAAGTCCACATTGTTCGGTGAGATGGATAAACATCTCTGAGATGCAGAAAATGTCAGGGACATGCTCACAGATAAGAAATCTCAAGTGTGAACAGATAAACTAGTCTTTAGGTTTTTCTTACCAGCGATTCCATGTCCGGCACACTCGCATACACACGCAGAGTTCACGATGGCTCAGGTGACTGAAAATAGTCAACCATGCTTCTCTGGGAGCGATGTGATTGCGTCCTTCGGCTAGTGGTAGCCTATCAGGTGGAGGGCAGATTGGAGGTGGCCGGATCACATGGCGCTCCATCTGAACACACTTGGGAGGAGACCGTGCAGGAAGTGGCCTGACTGTAGGTGAACTGCGGTTCAAGCCAAGCGGGGTAATCTGAGGAGGGTAAAAGTGCCGCAGCTCCCAAGATGTCCCGTTCATCTCCCTCGCTCGTAAGTGCGGCCGCTCCCCTCCTCCCTCTCCACCTGTTCCTCTTTCTACTCCTCCACCTCCTCCTCCTCCATTCCCTGCAGTCCCGTTCCATAGGCCTCTCTTCGGTTCCTCGTTCTCGCTGTCCTCGGGTTCGCTCTTGAGTGGCTGCTGGTTCTCATTGGCCAGTGAATGCTCAGTGCGACGGATTTCCATGTTGAGCTGCTTGCTGAGTTCTGCGCTGAGCTGGCGGTTAGGGGGCTTGCGCCGGTGTCGCTTCGCCCGGGCACGTGGTGCCTTTTCTTGAGTCTCACTACCTTCGCTGCTTGGCCCTGCTCTTGGGGAGCTGCACCGCGAAGCATCACTTTCAAGCGATAAGGAGATGTTCTTCAGTGCAGGACTGCTGTCCCTGCCTCGTTTGCCATTATTTTCATCCTCATCTTCCTCATCATCATCCTCCTCCTTTTCTTCCTCTTGGTCTTCCTCTTTCCGTAGGGTGTTGAACTCCTTTAGGGATCTGAAAGGTGGATCTCTTTCCTCGCTTCTCTCGTCCTCATGCTCTTCCTCTTTTCTTACGGTGCTGTAGTCTTTCTTAAATGAACGACGAGGTGGTTCTCGCTTGTCTTGTCTCTCTTCCTCCTCATCAGAGTTGTCTTCCTCCTCTTCGGTTTTCATGTGGGATAGTTTGGGAATCAAAGGTTCTTCTGGCCTCCAGGGTTTCTTCGGCTAAAAATATGTCAATTAAGTTACTGAATTGAAAAGCTACAGTAAACCTGTTTATGCAAATAACACATCTACATCAATGTTACCTTCTTTTTAGCACTAGCCTCCTCTTCCTCTTCATCATCATCAAATAACTTCCTCTTCTTCCGCAAGAAGTTGGGCACTTCAGATCGTGGTCTTGGCAGGCCACTAGGGCTCAAGAGTGGGGGAAGACGAGATGGCAGATCTTCAGTCTTCAGTCTGGGAGTTTCCTCCCTCTCACTCTTCCTCTTAATGGATGAAGCACCTGTGGATGTCTGGTCTCCTTCCTCTCTTCCGTCACGTCCTGCTTTCTGCTCCCTCAGCAGGGAGCCTGGCAGGTTGGATGCGTACTTAAAGCCTGGGCCCCGTTTTTGCTTGCAGGCCAAAGAGTGGCAAGAAAATACAAAAGACAACTTTATACCTTATGAATGTTATACACTGGTCGCCAAACATGTATTGGTATGATATACTTCCTATGTATGACTTGTATCTTTTTTAACTGTAAATGTATTTTAGTGTTTGCATTAAGGCAAATAGCTTGACAGTCAATAACTGAACTGAATTAACATGATCACAACACATGTGTATTTGCATCATATTTGCATTAAGATCCGGTTTGACAGTTTCCTTATGGGCTTGTCATACTAAATGAGAAACACAGGCCCTTGTTGAAAACTAAACAGGAACTAATTATGCTATTTGACAAAAGTTCAAAAAGTAAAGTGAATTTGTAAAATTACAAAAACGTACACATATCACTGCTTTACTGTATATAGTATCTCTTTTCAAATGCAAATTCGAAGCTTTTTTGTATGCTATCAAACCAAACTACCACTGTTCCCCAAATACTCACTTTTCCAGTCTTCCCAGCGTAATTGCATTTTGGACATTCCCAGCAGTTAGGAAGCTCATCATTTACTACCCCAGATGCATCCTTCACCTGTACAGGCAAGAGACCGAACTTAGCGTGAGTGTTTTCATAAAAAGATCACTTTTCTGCTCTAAGTATGTGAATACACTACACCATCACTTGCTAAAGAGGAACTTAAAACATTTTTTAGAGCCGCCCACAAACATGCACTTTAGCTCAATCACTTCCTCCTTCTGTGCCCACACAAAACAAAAGAGAGCGCAGCATACACTGCTTTGCATTTACTTTAGAACTATATTTTTAGACTAGTGGTTAAGTTAAAGTTCTGTCAGTCTGACCTTGAGGCAGTTTGGGTGGACGATCTCATTGCAGATGGAGCACTCCATGAGCATGGCGTTAAATTTTTCATCTTCATCATCAAGTGTGTCTTCTTTACCAGCTTCTCCGCACACTACACATACTGCTGTATGTGGTAACACAGGCTGTGGAACAACATGCCAACAATTAAATATCTAGAATATCAACAATTTAGAACATTTATAGTTTCAAAATACACATATACACAATAAAACACGATTTAAAAAGAAACACTTTTTAAGGTGATTGTTAAAAATAAATAGACCGTTCATCCGACATTACTGCAACTTTTAGGTGCACAGTTTGATCATACATACTGAATGTTTATAAATGCTTAAAGTGCCTGTGTTTTGCCTTTTTAAAGGTTACTGATATTGTTTTATGAGTCTCTTAAAACAGCTTTACATGTATGCAAGGTCAAACACTTTAGTTTTCTCCAAAAATAGATTTAATTTTGCCCCTTTTCTAAATGATTTGCAAATGACCCGTGAGAAGCTGTTCGAAGAATTAGTCTGTCTAAACCCCGCCTTCCCGTGAGCCCACACTGCTGTGATTGGTCAGATGGTGCAGTCCTTTATGATTGGTCTACTGCTGCAGCGTGTGCCGGAAAACGAAACGCCCATTGCCATAACTGAATGACAGCGCAGGATATGGCGTCTTCTTGACATGATGTAATCCACGTGGAAAAATGTACTGTTTGTGGGTGGGGAAGTTGTTCGTGACATATGCAAATATGTTACTTCTTGACGTGTGGCCATAACAGAAAAAGATTTGAATTGCTGACGACTCGTTTAGCCGAATGTGAAACAACTCTTTTTTTTTTTTTTTTGATAGACACAAACTTCGTTTATCATGCAGTCGGCGTCACAACTTTGCAGATAGTTTATGTTTACATACAGCTACATGACACTGCATTGAAAGATCATATTTGAAAAGGCTTTAAATATCTGTATTGATACATTTGTGTCACTACAACTGCATGGAATTCTGCCAGTTTCTCACACATTTGATCAGGCTTAATGAAAGAGAATTCTGGAGGAATTCCAATTCCTTACTTTTAATGAAATTTAGGTAAACAGCCCGGAGTAAGGCTGAAGTGGATTCCTCACAAACTACTGTTTCTACATTATGTTACGCTTCAAAATCAGTAAAATCATTCTTTGGCCAAAAAATTGGTCTCTCTCATCTGTGAGAGAAATTACTATATATATATATAAGCTGTGAGATGTTCGGTTCACGAATCCTCTCAGTGTCTGCAGGAATTGAGGTTCTTACCGCTATACACTGTCTCATAATACAAGACTGTTTCATTCGACCAGGTCCTCCAAACTTCTTCATGTCCTTGCAGAAGTGACACTCTCCACATTCTGTCCGCACACATGCCTCGCATTTTCGACATCGTGTGCGTCTACGGCGAGCTCCAGAGGAGGTTCGATTGGACGGCAGCTTGACTGCTGTTGCAGTGGATGAAGAAGTGGTCGCTGCCGGAGTTGTAGCTGTTGATGTAGCCATTTTGGGCTTAGGTCTGTTGGGTAGCCGTTGCTAATGGGGAAAAAATACAATTTAAATGGTATAATAATAGATTACACCCAAACATTCAGTCAAAAAGCTTAAGGCTTAAAACAAGAGGCATTTGGTAAAAGAAGTTAAATGCTATTGTTTTTGTCAGTCATTAGTCTGTGTGTTTCTGTGTGAGATCTGATGTAATGTAATTTAGCTGTATTTGTGGACATTAATAAGCTGAACTAGCGGTTTCCATTAAAACTAGCATGTAAAATACGGACCTTTAGCCCACATGTTTTTTTTCTTCCGTTAATTTGACAGAAAAAAAATGGCACAGGCACCTGACTCACATGTCATTAGCTCACTGTTAAACAATTAGGTGTCGAGTATCATAGGTGCTCTTCTCTAATGACTTTATTTTGTACATTATACAGCTCTCCGTGGTTCTTACCAGTGCCTCTTTGTTGTCTGTTTAACCACCCACAATCCCTGTATGACTCTCCTGCTTGATTTATGTACTACGCTTCAAAATAATCGATGCTCATATCCCTTATTCTTTCACCCTTGCGATTTACAATATTTGATTGCTATTGTTTATCATCACTTCTAACTCGACTGTGCACCTCTCTTGCTGGCTCAGCTATTGGAATATAACCTGTTTAGGAACCTCATTATGCCAGTCTTGTTATTGGGATCATTGTGATTGCTCTCTAATCTAGTAATAAGCAGCAGAAATAGAGGATTCTAGCAAATTTGCTCTGGTTACACATGGGATCATATACAGCAAAACTTTGGAAATTTAATAACATTCAAAACACAGGCTAGTTTTCAAGTAGAACGTGAAGTTCAGGGCTGAAATTACTACTTAAGCTCTAGTGCAATATCTACTATATCTTTAAAAGAAACTTGCAACAAGGTCAAATCGTAATAAAATAACATTTTCTTGTAATTTGTTTTATTTTCTGGTCTTGTGAAGAGAAAAAAAGCGGGTTTCATTGGTACCAGGTGCTACAGATGTATGTGTATGCAAACAATTAAGTCCTTTCCATTTTTCTTTCACACCGTAGAGCAAAGGTAAGATGTAACCATGTTTTATATTAGCATCAATGCAATCCTTATTCATCCCCCTCTCCAGAAGAATCTTGCCTTCCAGCTCAGATAATGAATACATTACAACGCATGCACAAAACTGCAGTGCAGTACTGGAAGTCTGTCCTTCTGCAATGTAACCATGGCAACACAGCAGTTCTTGCTGACTGGTGGAGTAAAGGAATACTTCTATTCAACATATAATTGGCTCAGAAGAGGGAAGTGGTTGACGACTGGGTTTGACGTCAGATTCTTTTTAATGATTTCGTTTGCCATCGCAGACAGTTCCTCTGAGGGACTAAATTGTAGCACTGTAACAGTGACTCAAGATCAATGGAATCATATTGATTTTGATGGGATGTTTCATTAAGATCAAATGCTGTTATGGGGCTATTCCTGCCCTTGCAAAATCCTGTAAGACATCGTTTCCTTACGAAAGAACAACTGGAACACAACATTCCCAAGTGCTGTGTTTCATCATAACAGATTCAGGGAGCTGCAGAGCGGTGCAGGCTGCTGACTGTAAGAATGCTTACTACAGAGCACAACTGTGTTTTTGTGCTTTGGAGTGATGCATCACAGCTGTGACCTCTATTCCCACTGTCCGAGTGTGGAACTCAATATGAGAGATAGTGGCTTCAAAAAGAATGCTGCATCACAGCCAGTATTCATCAGCTGTCCAAGGTCTACACATGTGTGAGGACCGAAGATGTAATCTCCAACTCAAACGAATGACTGTTCAGACTGATGACGCTTATCCTACATCAGACCTTAAACACAGCACAACACCAGAAGTTCTCTAGTAAAACACTGCACCATCAGTGGACATTACAGATATGAGATCTATCTACAGAGTACAGCAAAATAAATAAATAAACCAACAGTACAGACTGTACTTTCTGAGGAGGCTCATTCCTTTTGATGTCTTCTGCAGGTTGCCTGTGATGTTCTAGTTTTTTATAGGGTTATGAAGAAATCATTACATCCCAGTGCTCAACAAACTACATCTAGAAACATCAGCATTCATGCAATTACACCTAGAGTCATGCATTTTCCAGACTAAGTCACACAAAATTATTTTCTTTACTGTAAAAATCCACATGCATCATTTTGGGAAATTAAGTTTGGCTTTATTGTTATTCTTCAACGATCTTACCATCTTATAATACAACATGGGTACCATACTATAGTGCTCAAAACTATAGTTATTTTTTAACAAAGCCTGTTAAGATAATAGCTGACATTTCTGACTTGAACTCCTAAAACACTCATTCATGTTGTCAACAGGATCGTCTACGTCATCTCGTGTACACTCCAGCAGAATCATAATTACAGTCTGCGTGAATATGTTTGCTCGTGGTCTTAGGTGACAGTTAATGTTAAATTTGCAGGCACTTTATTGTACCCACGCCATGGCACAAGTCAAAAGATCCAATGAGTCATAAGGCTACATTGCAATAGTGATTCTGAAGAATTGAAGCTACTGAACAATAGTGACGAATAAGTTAATGGCAACATGTTTGACTTGAAAGTGCTTTGGGAAAGAAACTTAGAGATAAAATAAATTTGACTCATTTTACATAAATTGCACAAAGCTTTATGATTGACAGGATCTCCACACCTTATACCTTCTGACTTCAGACTACCCACGATGAACTCAACCAGGGGCCCAAGAGCAGCCAGGTCCTCCTTTTGTTCCCCTCACACTTTGCTTCACCCCTCCCCCCCCCAGTTTTCGACATAGAAACTGTTTTAAAGATACGGGACACTGTTAAATGTCATGACAGGAGTTGAGCGATTTGAAATGCATGCACTATATGTGTTGCTGGTAAGCACATGTGACTTAATGGGTTCAGTGGCATCCACATGCAACCTCAAACCAACATGTATCGCGTTGCGGCTAATATGTTTCTTCAATTCGAGAATTTGTCAGCAAATGCACAGGTGTCTATTGCAAAGGTCTGAATGTTATGCTCCTTTAGAAAACAAAAACCAACAACTCTTCTTAAGTTATTTTTTAATCCTCCAGATAGATGCAAAAAAGTTGGCTCAGAAACAATTTTTACTTTAATTACAAATTGCTAGTAAATTTCACAATTGTTTACACAGAAATGTCAAGTTACACATTAAATTAAACCTGAATATCGAAAACCTGAAAAGGTAATTTACTATAAAACAAGCTATAACAATATATATATTTTTTTTTACAATGTAGCCTAGATTTTGTCCTTCCTTGAAAATAACAAACCAAGCATGTTTTTCTATTTCCTAGAAAACAGCAGTGCATCTTGGGAAGGGAACTTAAGGGCAACACATGTCCAGTCATGCTGTTGCTTTGAGGAACTTTGAGTCCTCATTTAATACACTATTTACTCTCTAACAATCCGTACATGTGTTAAAGTCAGAGTACGTCATACTCAAAAACGTCCAACTTCTACATTTACTACTTACTAGCTACTACTGCGGAGTTCTCCCAACAAAACAAAGGAGACAAACCAGTATAAATCACATCCAAACACAAAGGTAAAGCAACGGGAACATGCTTTTTCTGCCTTTCTGAAAGAGGCACACATCACTCAAACCAATCACAACTGATAGCTGAAGACCAATGGAGACAAACAATAAGACACAGCCACTCTTCTCTGTTGTAGGAGTTTTTTTCCCCCTTCCTGTCGCATGGACACCTTGTTCTTATACTAACGCATAAAACAAATCCCAGAAACCACTTCAGAAAGAAAGATGGTGAGCAAGGTGAAGGAAGCAGACGGAGGTGGAGAGAACATGCCTTTTTTGAGAGCCACAGTGCTACGAGGAGAGCAATCTGAGGAGGCGGCTAATTGTTTGTGTGTGTGTGTGTGTGTGTGTGTGTGTAGAGAGAGAGACAGAGTGTGTGCTGACCTGTTCGGCTGTGTCCGAGTCGTAATCCTCATCGTCGGCACTCAGTGACATGGCCATGGCTGCTTGATCTCATCGCCAGCCAGACAAACAGAACATAGACATGATTACTACCCCCCTAATCACCGTCTCCTCACCCGATTTCCTTTCTCTAGTCCTCTTCCTCTAACCTTTCCCAATGTCTCGCTTCTGTTTCTCTCCCTCTCTTTTCCTGTCTGGAACAGGCAGCTGCGCAGGCACACACCAGCCTGCTATCTCATGCATATGCACCAGAAAAAGACGACGGGGGAGAGAGGGGCCTCGGCTCAGCCAATCACAGACCACCTGGCATCCAGTTACAGGCTTGCCTACAAAGAGCACACATTGTACTGTGGGTCTGGGTGGGAGATGATGGAGGGGGAAGGGCAGCACTGCTGCACACAAAAGAACTACTGACATTACCATGAGAGAGCAAGGTCTCACTCGGCGGGTGATTCAGAGGGTCTAGTGTTGCTTCCTCTTACAAATACAGGAAGTGAGCGGTTGATCTGGGCTTGATTCTTTTAGTCTAATGTGTTGCTGTGTTGTTTTCTTCAAGCATCAGTGCGTGAAAGGATCATGCTGGACAGTTTAGTGAAACAAGCTGAGGTTCTCATTTGAATGAGCTGATATGGCACATTTAGGTGTCTTTATGTTTTTCGGGAACTCTCACATGAGTCAAATTTAAGGAAGTGAGCATTTATTTTAATAATGTAATTTATTCTGCTGAATGGCAGATTTGGTCACCCATATTTGGGAAGTTGACTTAACTAAAATATATCAGTTAAGGTTTAACAATGTTTAGGGCTGAAATCTCCAGAACAAGTAATTTTATTCTATTTGCCATTTTAATATTTTCCCCCGATAGATCTATATTATATATATATATAT
>JAUCNO010001851.1:13924436-13942130 GCA_032353835.1 Enteromius viviparus
GGCCAGGCCAAGTGATTAGCACACCTGATTCTGATCATTTGAATGGGTGAGCGAAAACTTTTGGTAATATAGTGTAGCTGAAAGGACAGTCTCAACAGTTAACATCCTCTCTTGTAGATTTTGGAGGCTCCAAACAACATTCTTGTAAAAACCAACACCAAAAAATCTTCAAGAATCTGAAATCAAAACAAGGTTTTCGGCTTGTGAATATGTTTGTAAACTGTGACAGAGACAGTTTTAATACCGAAAAAAAGTAAAGAATCTAAAAATGAAAGATAGGTTTTACCACTTGTTTTTTTTATTTTTTTTTTTTACTTTCTCTCTTTTTTCCTAAAATCAAAAAATTGCATGCACAAAATGCAAAATGCCTTGCAGAATGGAGCACTGCATTCAAAGTATTACAAACATATCTCAAAAGCAAACATTTGTAAACGCCTTGGCCGTAATATTAATTCAAATTTTGTGAAAACTGTATTATGGAATTATCAGTCGCAGGGCGAAAATTAGTGTAGGGTTTTCCTGATGTGATGTGTGCTTCAACTTTCAGAAACTCTCACAAATAAAAGATTTTATGTGTACCTATCATTAGAGCAAAGTCAACAGTAATTCATAAAGATTTTCATGAAATAAAGTTTTTTCATCATTAATAGTAGTAGTAGTTGTAGAATTTATGTCGATTTTTACAGTTATGTGATGCAATGATCTGGTGTTTATTGCTAATGTATTAGTTAACATCAGTAAGAAATACTTTTAATGAATAAAATGTTAATTCATCATGAATTAATATGAACATCGATCAACTGTTATTTTATTAAGGGATATTACCAAATATTATGTTAAGTGCTGCCTATATAAACAAACTAAATCTTATTTTGATAACTTTTATGTTAAAAATAATAATAATATAACAAATTTGCACAAATTAATGTTTTTTATAACATAAATATAGCATATTTTATTATTATTTTTAAATGTAACAGTAACCTAATGTTAATAAACGTGAATAACTAAATAAACATCTTAAACTAAACTTCGCTGTCAAACGTTCCCATTATTATTATGATTATTGTTATTATTGTATAATCTCTTTAATTGATATTAACTTTCATAAAACAGATTAAATCAGCCAGGCATTCATATGTAAACTATTACAGAGCGAATAGTTTGAAAATACAATCAAGAGATTCCAGAGATTCCTGCAGACTCAGTGGTTCAGGTCGCTAGCATCTGATTGTGCTTATCCTGCTCTCTGCTGGAGTTTGATTAGTTGGATCAGGTGTGTTTGTGTGGGGATAAAGCCAAAACCTGCGGCCCCCAATCCCCCCTGCAGAGTACAGACCACCCCTTCTTTGAGAGATAAAGATAATAACTTTATATTCTGACCATATCTGGTTTAATACATCATTCTTGTGATCTCAGACAATAATCCCACCCATGACAAGAAAGAAAGAAGAGTTTCTTTAGAGGTGTCATAATAAAGATAAGCTTTGACCACTGCATTGTGTTCAGTCTCCAACTCCAAGAATCCTGTCCTGTCCCTCAAAAGTCCTGATTTTTTAAAAGCTAAAACTAAAACATTTTTATGGTACCTTACAGTGATTCCCCAAAATATCCTCTTTCTAAAGTTTCATCGAATGCTGATCATGTTTTTGAATTGTTCATTGTGTTTGAATGTGAATGAGAGTGCTGACTCACTTTAGCGTATTTGTCATGGTTAGTCAGGTTGATATGTGAAATCCTTTCGTGTGGAATTTACATGCAAGGATTCCCACAGAAACCCTGTTATTTTTGCTCTGTTCCCTCAGTGCCCCGTACAGCTGCTCTGCTCTCTGTCTGCAGGCCAGATCGGCCAGAATGAAGAATGGAGCTGTTAGGCGCCTGTGCGAATGAGGTCCGCTTGATAAAGTCAGACCCAGAGAAATATGTGGTATTATCCTGAGGCACGTCTGTCTTTTTTCACAGGTAGGAACCTGTAGCACCTTGGGGTGAAGTGAGAAGTGTCATACCATGATACACAGCTTAAAAATGTCTGTTTCTCAACAGCACGCAAGCTAGCCAGTCAAATTAATTAATATTATGTTACTTTTTGGGTAAACTACTACTACTGTAAACTGACTACAAATGACAGTTTTCAACTTTAAAATAAACGCTGTTCCTTTAAACTTTATCAAAGTATTAATAAACATTATATTTCAGCAAAAAACAACCTGCTCTCATAAAAATATGTACCTCTGTGCACATTTTGTGCAACACCATCTTTACGCACCTTACTGCATGTTTCACTGCCATTCCATGTGCCCTTACTTGAATACTGTAGCCCTATGTATTGTATTGCATTTTTGGTTATATGTAAAATTTGTATTTATTTAAATTTTTTTTTTGCTTTTTTGTATTGTATTGCTTTTTTGTTATATGTAAAATGTGTATTTATTTACATTTTTAAATTTTTACTTTTTAAATCTTACAATTTTACTTTTAAAACATTTTTAAAACTCTTTTTGTATTTAATGTTTAATTTCTGCTATCCAGCAAGGGTTTGAGAGTAACGCAATTTCACTTCTCTGTATGTCCTGCACATGTGGCTGAATTGACAAATAAAGCTGACTTGACGTTTAAAAGAGAAATGTCCGCTGAGTGGTGCTTTTTCGTGTTGGATAAATTTCAAACCCACCCGAAAACTGGTATAAAAATGCATTTGTTGATACATCCATGTAATTTCAACGTCCTTTTACACAGATTTGAACTGTTTTGTCAATCTGTAGTCACATGGGATTCAAACCGGATCTCCTCGTCTCTCAAGTACATCTCTGTACTCTGGAGCTACCGAACAAACCTACCGTCTATGAAAACCTATAGACATGAAGCTGGATATGTGTGATGCTAACGTTCAAAAGCACCACTTTCAAACATCCCAGCATATTAATAATGTTTTCATGTCATAACATGATATTTTTCAAGTAATTGTGTGGAAATTACGCTTTATTAATCGAAATTGCAGTGATATGTACTTGTTGGTACATATTTCATGTCTCGCATGAGGCTGTAGGAAAAAAAGAGCAGCACAAGCAGCAAAATTGTTCAGTATCGATACTCCAACTGAGCAGCAAATCATCATATTAGGATTCTGAAGGATCATGTGATCCTGGATGCTGAAGATTCACAGGAATAAATGACTAGTATGCGAGTATGCATTGAACTGATCGTCAGCGTTTAAGCAGCAGTTTGAGCAAAGCTGTAGTTTGACCTCAGGCAGACAGGCAGGCAGTTGTCACTGGTAATTTGTGACCAGAGACATGGGTTTAGACCTCCGACAGAAAAAAAAAGCAAGGCACTCTCTAATTTGCTACTTAGCACAGGCCATCGCAGATGACCCAGAGCATTAAGGTTTCAGCTTACACCAGCCTCTTTGATGGCTTTCCTTACAGTAATTGAAGCACAGCCGTGACAGAAAACAGACGCGTTCTGTGACTCACTTAAAAACACAAGAAAACTTCCACAAGATCTTATTAGAAGTGCTTTTATTTGTACAAAATCTACATATAGCGAGTCAGTTGTTGAGGATTGATTATATACATGTATATATATATATATATATATATTAGACATACAAATCAAAGTTATTTGTAAGCATTAGTTAAAAAAAACAGTGCTCCCATAATCTCAAATTATAAATTGCGTCTGAAAATCTGACAGATTAGAATATTTCAGTTATTAATATGCAACGTAAATATAATTGACTCCCCCAATAAAATGCAATCATGTCTGTGATTAAACAAAACAGCAGCACTTTCAGCCTTGTAACACACTTCTCTACACAGACGATGACTGTACAAGCAACTAGTAATTCACAATGTAACAGGTTAACTTCTCTGACGTTTGAGCAAACAAAATGAATGATCTGTAGGGAACGCCTGCCACCTGGTGGCTTGAGATGAGATGGGTTTACAGTCATAAGTTTCTCATATTAGCAATGAAATAAATACATCAGATGTGCTATAGAGACACTCAAGAAATACGTCTTTTTATTTTTTAGCCATGTAGTTTATAAAAATCAGAAGAAAGCACTCGTATTTCTTTTTATAAACAAAAAATGTGAAAAATTGTACAGCTTGCCACTGGAGAAATATCCTTGATGGGACAAATTTGTACTTTACCTACACCAAAACGCCTCTCAAAAGAGCTAATACACACCTCTTAAAGGTACAACCCCAGTGTCAAGCTTTTATACCCATACAAATAAAAGTTTTGCACATTTTTCTTTGAAAAGTAAATGCTTTCTGCTTTCTAATAAAGTTTGAAAAACGAGTTTTATTTGACGCACATTTGAATGTAGTTACTGGTAACAGACATGATACTGACACACAATATGCTAATTAGCACTTATTATGACAGTTAATCATTGAACTGTTTATTGAAAATATAATAGTGGCAGTTGTAAGTAAATGTAAGACTGTTAGATTGGAGAGTTGTACACGATCAACTCTTGCAATGTGACCTAATATTGATAAGCAGCAAATAACACAATAACAAGCCAAACGTCTCTGATTATAAAGTCTGCTTATGATTGAGAAACAATGGAAAAACAGTCCGATTTTTTTAACATTGCAACACAAAGACTGTGGAATCAATTATGGACCAGCAAAGAGAGAGTAAAAAAAGAAAAGAGGTGGTTTGTGTGCACAGACACGGCAATGACATCGCAGAGGTCTTTAAGTCATTTGATCCTTGTCATTAAGCTTTATATATATTCATGAATTCTTCACACTAATGAGTACAAAATACTGAAAACAAAGACAAATTCTTATCACCTCACCCAAAGAAATTTAAAATACATTCATAGTTGTTCCTCCCATCTTGTTCTCATGAATATCGCTGGTTCCCAATACTGTTTTCTCCCTGAATGCTGACCTGGGATGCTACAGGTACGTGTCTTCTGATCCCACGCTCTCACATGAGATACGTAAGCCGGGGAAACTGGGAGCATCGGCCGAGTTTCCGTTCACAGGTGAGTGGTCTGGAGGAGGTGGAGCGGAGTCTGTAGTGGGTGGAGAATCTGTCAGCTGCGCCGAATTGTTGGTGTTGCTCGAGTCTTTAGGCAGAGAGGGGGGTAGGACGGTGACCGCGGGGATCCCGGCGGGATGTGCGGGTTTTGGGGAGGGTTCAGGAGGTGGTGGGGTGCGAGAGAGATTTGGAGAGGGCGCAGGAGGTTGTGGGTCGGAGGAGGGTGTAGTGAGGAGGGGTTGCTGTAGTGATGGAGGAGGACGGCTGGATTGATTGCTGGAGGCCGTCTCTTGTGTTTGATTAGCTAGTTTGGGGTCTGTAGGCAGGGCGTACGGGTTCGGGATGTCCGCTGTTGAGTTGGGGGCTTTTCGGATAGTGCTTCTCTTCTTGTCGCGAGCGAATTCGGATTTAGTGTCTGAGGGCAGGGGGTACTGGACGATGATGGTGGGCTTTTGCCGGAGGTCTTGGCGGGTATGGGGCTCGGCTGACATGATGGCGTGAGCGCCGTGCATTCTGGGAGGAGATTTGTGGGTGAGCTCGCCATGAGTTTTCCGCCAGCGTTTGAGCTGCATGCGGTGCTCTCGCTCCACATCCCGGGAAGATACGGGCACCTCTAATATCTGCATGAGCAGAAGACAAGCTTCATCATCCTCATTATCTTTGTTGTTTTGAACAGCAACAACATACTCATAAACACTAAATAATGCACATAAAATGCATCAGTAAGTAAATGTTCATATATAACATAAAACTAGTTGATAGTGAGTTAAAGATTTAATATCCAGTAAAGCAAATAAATGCTTTACCCCCCTATGGGGTCTTTAAAGAATAGCACCCAGCAGCGTTCATAGTTAATGTATTTAAGGCATTGTTCATGTTAATAATTTTTTAATAACTAAATCCATTAAAAGTCTTCACATTATATGGGTCTATGAATATTTGATTGTTTATTAGTGATGGTTATGTCAACCTTTAGTTTCATATGGATCATTATACTTGTGCAGAGTTGTACATTTGTACATAAATTAATACTTTTATTTTGCTGGAATGCCTTAAATTGATCAAAAGTAACAGTACATTTTTTAAAGAAGTCTTATACTCATTAAGGCTGCATTCATAAGTCCAAAAAATATAATATTGCTTGTTTTTGCAATATAAAATAATGGATTCTATTTTATTATACTTTAAAATATAATTTATTCCTATGATAAGCTGAATTCTCATTACACATTACTTCAAGTGTCACATGATCCTTCTAAATACTAGAGTAATGATGAGTGAAAGTTCAGCTTCACATTAATAAATTAGATTTTAAATCTATATTAAAATAGAAAACAATTATTTTACATCACAACAATATTTTGTATATTATAGTGTTTATAATATATAATTACTATTAATATTATTACAGTATTTATGATTCGATGAATGTAGCCTATAGATTATCATAAGGTTGTTTTAAATAAATTTAAAAATAAATAAATGAATCACAGACCCCTTACATTTCAACAATGATAATCATTAATCAATTAAAGTTTTAATGCAATTATTATTTAGTTACTAATGGTTAAAACATGAATTAATAAAGCAATGAATAAATACTGGTTGTGATGGTAATAAAAATTGATTGTAATCTTGCAAGAAAAATACAAAATAAAATCAGGTCTACTCAATCCCCAAAAGCAGCACAACAGAGCACATGATACCTGATGTACGATAAAGCTCTCCTGCATGTATCGTGGCTCCAGGGCCCTGAGAAGCTCCATAGTCTCATACTGACCAGGACAAGCCTTCAGTTTCTCACGAGATCCCAGCATGCATTTCAGCAGCACCAGCCCAACGCGGAATATAATCTTCACTCCTATTGTAACAGCAAAGAACACCGAGTCAGAAAGAAGAAGACAAAGCTGTGTGTGGTAATGTGTGTAAGTGTATCTCACCGTCACACAGGAACATGTCCCACACTCTGAGCACAGACGCCCAGGGCAGAGTTCTGGAAAATGCACACATGAACCACTCCGTCATGTAGAGGATGGGCTCTATCTTGTGTTTCTCAAGATGGCGATAGGCCGGAGGGCACACACGCTTTAATAACGCATTTAAGATCTCTCCATCCAACTGTATGGCCTCCTAACAAAACACAAACAACATGCATCAGGGCGGCAGTTTTTGAGGAAACAGTGCCCTTCATTATGTTGGGCAACTCTTCACATCAGAAAGGTATGAAGGATCATAAATTAGATCTAAATTAATTTTGCCCAGAGCTATGTCATTTGTGATACATCGCCTATGAGCAAAAACAACAGCAGCCTTGTTTTAACTTTACTGGCTCCAACTGCATACTTTTCTCATCTCAGGAAACATGACTCAATGCTTGCAGATTAAAAACGGGAACCTCAGATATGAATGTTATGAATAGAATGCAAACTATGAACTGGAGAAGGTGTGTGAGGAACCCAGATAAGGTTTCAATAACCTAAAACTAAGTTCATAACAGTTGGTCTTCGTTTATACGGTTATAAAACGCAGGACCTTTATGATGTCACCAGGCAATACATAATGAACTTTACGCATAATATCACCTAGCTCTCACAAGCACTTCCTGTTTCCCTTTTTGGGTTTAGATGTGATTAATACCATTTAGAAGTCTTACCAAGCCTGCACTGTAATATCCAGGGAGGTACCTCTCACAAATCTGAACCAGCCCCCAAAACGCATCCTGAATAACAAAGAAACATACAAGAATTTTAATAATCACATAATCAATCAAGCTGCTGATGCTAATGAGAATGAGCACTAGAACAGGGGTCCTCAAATCTGATCCTGGAGGGCCGCTGTCCTGCAGAGGTTTGAGGTAGACCAAGTAAGTTCTGATTAGCTTCGGGTGTGTTTGATTTGGGTTGGAGCTGACTGAATTTGATGACCCCTGCACTAGATTAAGCATCGCAAACACTGTACCTCAGCAGGCATGTGCATCAGAAGCACTGCTGCTATAGGAGCCTGAGCCTGGCAGTAACCCTCATCTGGTCTGTACAGGGTGTACGCCTTTAACACCCGGAACAGGTCCTGCTGCCTGCTCAAACAAACAGGAAATAAAATACATCAATAATATAGGTCACACTTTATCTTAAAGAGTCGCTATCAACTACAATACATTTGCTTCTTATTAATAGTTAATAAGGTAGTATTTATTTTGTTTATTTGGAAGATTATTGAGAAGGATTAGGGATATGATTATGCAGAATGTGTACTAATAAACAGTCAATACGCATATAATAAGCAACTAGCTAATATAATAATATAATAAACTAGCTAATATTTAATTACTTTTCTATAACACCAAACCCGCCTGGAGTAATTATGCTGATTACATGAATAAATTACCTTTTGAAATATATTTTAAACAGTAAAAGTATTTTAGGATATTACTGCTGCTCTTGCTGTATTTGGATCAAATAAATGCAGGCTTTGTGAACAGAAGAGAACTTGTAAAAAAAAAAAAAAAAAAAAAAACACATTCAAAATCTTGGTAGTGTATATGAAATAGTGTTGACTAACCCATGACCTCCTCGGGACACAAACATCTCATGGAAGGGGAACTGTCTGTGTAGGTCTCTCTCGATTACATCAACCCACTTAGGGTCCCCATCCATTTTATCCAGCTCCTGTTCAACCGTCACAGAAACACAGGTTCATTTCACACTGCTCAGGTTTAACATGTATAAAAAAAACACGTCATTAACGAGTGTTTAAGTCAATCACTGTTTTAGGTGGATTATGTTGAGCAAAGGCCTAGCGCATGTCCTAAGTAACAGGATTCCCCGGTCTACCGGTTCGAAAAAAAATGACGATCGTCATAAACGGAAGGATCAGAGACGATCTACATGCATGATCTATATTATGATCGTGTTTTGACCATTTTGAATCTGATTGCAATGAAGGTAGGCTAGTCAGAGACGGAGATCCCTTTACAGACACAGAAACATCTCTAGCTATGTCATGGATAGATCAATGACCCTGTGATATGAATATGAATGTATGCATGTGTGCGGGATCTATACATAGAGTATGTGTGTATATATAGGTACAAATGTATGCATGTAGCCTGTTTGTGTGTGTAAACATATGTATATACAGTACATGTGCGTGCGTGTGCATACACGCATGTGTGTGTGTGTTTGTTCTGTTTACTGTACGCAATCTTATTAATTCATATAATTATTTACAGGTGAAAGAATATGATATCTGAATGTATTTTGCTTGAAAATGCAGTAATTTGATTTAAAAAATGCACAATTTGTCCCAAATGTTGTATTTCAACTCGATGATAAAACATGAACCCATAAAGATAGAATAAAATATTGTGGAATAAAAATGCTGGCAGGGAAAGAGTTAAAAGAGATGCAAAATGAAACAACAAGCTCTAGTATGACATTTGCAATCAGCTCTAGTCATGTATACACCGACTCACATTGAACATCCCAGCGTTCTGTTCTCTTTTCACTTTTCCCCCTGACAGGTAGAGCCAGGCTCTGCCTCGCAATGATGGCGGGATTCCTTTCTGACATCGCAGTCGCACCTGTGGGTGACAGAGGTCTGGACGTCACACACAAATATTCAGATAAGCAGGGAGCAGCATGCGTTCACTGTGATTACACAAGAATGTCAGTTTCCCTTTACACAAATGCCACTTTGTGATTTAACATTTGAACTATGCTGGCTCTGATTCGACATGATATGGGTCTCCTAAAGACTCTTGTCACATAACACTGCTTCACTGCATTACTTACAGAATGCACAGTATGAAAAAGTACATTCATATTGAATGAGAGCTTTAGTATCACTATTAAATTAGTTGTTTTTTATTTTTTTTATAATTAGCTTTAAGGGTTAATAATAATTCAAAATTCTTCTACAAGTAAATTATGGGCTACATTTTAATTTTTGGGTGGCTTTAAGCAAATGTAAAAATGATAAGTAAAAGTGCATGCAAAAAAATAGGTGAAAATGAGCATGCAGTTAAATATAGCGTCAATATCAATTAAAACAAATCTCTAATCATTTTAACAGTAGAGATTAATTGTGCACTCATTTTTTCTTTCATCTTATATTTAGTAAGAGTTATTTTACATCATGGCAAACAACAAATAAATAGACACAAATAAGATAGCACTTCATAATATAGTAGTAATGTCTATTTCATAACATTATTCTGGATTTGCCATGAAAATGTCACGAAATTCATCCGTTTCAGAATCAGTTCTCATTCCCCAACCCTAGAATGGCGTGTCATTGTTTTCAAACCCTGCGTGACACAAGGACGAGCACACACAGTTACACAGGCATGCAACAAAAGACTGTTAAGAAATCCTTTGGCAAAACTCTTCTGTTGTCTTTACCTGAAGACGCCTCACTCCCAGTGAAAGCTTTATTCAGCTTGAGAGAAAAACAGAGGTGAAGACTCAGACTAATAGATACACACACATCGCTGAAGAGCACATAAGAAGAGGCGATGCAACATTAGGCTTGTCCAGACAGGGCTGCGTTGGAACGGCTGTGTCATTGTGTCGTTCTGCTGAGGTTTTTAATTATTCCAAGCAGCAGTCTGAGCAAGTCAATGAGAGGAAAAACGAGAAGGGGAAGAAAAGAGAAGGAAGATCACATTCGTAATTTAAAGCCCCAGGCCCTGATGTATGGAGATGATTTCCTCATGCTTTCACGGCTTGGTGTACCTATGCCCCCTATCTCAGATCTAGTGCTTACACGCAACGCATTGGCAAACATCTTACATCACTGATCTGCTCCTGGGAACATGCAGTGGAAAATAATATGGAGCAAAAGAATCCAGTGAAAGTTGATCGTAGTGCCTACCTTCTTGAATCTTTTACTGATCCATTTGTCCCAGTGGTTCAACATATCCAACCATTTGGCTTCCCTGTGCCTTAAGACTTCCAGAGGCACGTCTTGAGCCCTGCGTAAGAGAGAAAGAAAGAATCTAAATTTTGCTTTCGATGGCAAATGTTATTAGCTCACATCAGTCTACAACAACAACATCTTTAATAAACCGAATACACACAGACCTTTGTTTTTTTAAATATGGAAAATAGCTGCGTAAACATTCTGCTTAACTTCTCCTTTTAGTGTTTTACGAAAGAAAGAAATGAAGTCATAAGGGTTTGGATATGAGAGGGAGTAAATCATGACTTTTTCTTTTCGGGTCAACCATAAAACTATAAAAACATACTACGTCAAAAAATACGGAGCTATTTGCAGGAAGAACTATAGCCACTAACCCAACAACTAAAATAGATTCTTCTGAACTAGTGACAAAGTCATAAACATGTCCCTCATCACATGATTCAATGCTTAAATATCCCAAATTAAGTTTTTTGAAGTTTGCATATTTTTATATGGTATAATTAACTGTAACCTGCACAGAAGCAATGCACGGAAATCATGTTGCCGGATATGACCCTCCAATGTGATCCATTATGGGTATACCCATAGTGATGATGCTAAATATTAGGCTTGCATCACAAATCAATTATACTAAAATAATTAGCAGTTCAATCAAATAAATGCAGCCTTGGCAAACATAAGTTGTGATGCGAGACCGGGAAAAATAACCTAAAACCAATCCCATGACTAATATAAATAGCCTTCTGGCAGATGACTAGACACTTTCATCCAGGGAGAATCTACCTATGCTTGGACCTACTTTGACTGAGGCTACAACAGTGATGAACAGGCCTGTTATCTTTCCTTTTTGTATTTCCCCTATTCAAATTTGAACCATTTAGCTTGTGGCCGAGACATTTAAATATCAGTTTGCCAGCACACCAACCACCGGCTAGCTTCCCCTTTACTTAGATACCGACCTAACCACTAGAAATTTGATCTGAAAGCAATGTTTCTTTTTATATTTTTCCTATTAAGCTGTGACTTACAGGTTTTACTTCCCTTTCATTTTCTAGAGCAATATTTACCAAAAAAGCGGAGGAACCTAGAACCGTTATCATGAGTGTTAGGTTTGGGGCCGCTCTCTCTCTCTCTCTGGCAGAGACCTCAGGGCACCAGCACTCCCATAAACCACAGGAAACGGAAAGCGGCTGTACACTCAGTACAGAGGGACGACTATCACTTACTCATCTATTCCATGCTCTTTAACAATTCACAACGAACAGCCAGGCCTGCTGCTGCCGTCTCCGGCTGCGGTTTAAAACCGTTAATTCTTCACAATCGATCCCAAATCCAGGCTTATCTGTAGACAACATTAATGTGTTTTTTCTCTGTAGACTTATTAAAGACGCCAACCTGGGGCAGATGCTTCACTGATAAAAGACAGGAAGCTTTAACAAGGCTGCAGAGCAAGTAATAATGAAACGCCCTGTCACTCCATTCAGACCACATCAATAAAAAATAGCTTTCAACTTTTTAAGCTCATTTCCAGTGAAAGAAATCTGTCAGTTTCATACATCCGTCAGAACTGGTTCAACGAGTTAGCTACATAAAACAGATTGGTAAACTATGGAAACAGTAATTGGTGAGTTTAAGATACTTGCATGCTATGTTTCGATTTTGTTTGCTTTGGTTTGACCAGCCGTCAACCTCCCATTTATTTATTTACTTTAAAAGGGAGGAATTGTTCTGCTCCGCAAAAAGAGTGTATGAATGTATTACACACAATTACGGTTTAATCACTGACATCACGCAAACATTTCACATTGCTGGTGTGAACAGTCACATGACATGAGCTGTATACAGTATAAATATTATATTATATACAACAGAAAACATTAAAACTGTTTGTTTGTAATAATTTTGTAATGCACTATTTTTCCATTTTAGTGTATATATTTATTTATATAAAACTATCCTTATTTTATATAGATATATATTTTGTTTTTACACAAAATAGAAGTTATTTTACAATCGTCTTTTGTTATAATAATTGTAGTATTAATATTTGACAATACCCATCCACAAACATTAGATGATAAATATAGAACGTTTTAAATTGTAGCAATTTATTAATGCATTTTGTTTCAAATAAATGCAGCTTAAGAGGCTTAAAACACTTTATCTTGATATTTAATGATTACAAACTTTTGACTGCTAGTGTATATTATTATTATTGCTATATTAAAAAAAAAAACTTCTATCAGGAATAAAGCATACTTGCATTATTTATTTATAGATGTAATTTATTTGCACTTGGCTACATAATGAATAGCAGGCCTACAATAAATATCTATATGTAATGCACGCATACAGTATGGCACTGAAAAGGTTAAGCCACAGTAATTCTTTTACACAGGTTCTTTAGTTTTGAGTGCCTCTGTTTAAGTGTGCCAAGAATCTAAACTACGCTGCTTTCAAACGCTGTCCTACTACTCACACTCACACACCCATTTTAGTCCAAGCATGCATTATTTTCTGTTCCACGCTTTATCACGTGACCTCGATCGCCCAAAACCAAGCAACACAAACAGGATCTAACGGGATCCACAGAACAGCCTAGCAATCCAGTGCACTTACGATTCGGCTGAATACTGCTGGGCTCCTCCGATGAACCCATACTTGTCAGTTTGCCTAGAGCTGGCGAAGCCGTTGATTTCCGAGTCCGATCCGAAAGAGCTCTCCTCATCAAACTGACTGCCCAGAGTCCTCACGCTCATGGTATCGTCAGACGACAGACGTCCATTCTCCCGTTGAGCCATCGCGATCCTCAAACACACACACCTCGATAATAAGTTCACTTACAGGTCATCACCTGCACCCGTCGGTTACCATCCCAAGCGAAAAAGTGAAATTAATGAGATGCTTGATCCCCAAACAGGCCAGCCGAAACTACACAGTCCCAGCCCGACTTCAGCAAATCACTCACGTTCACTTTGTAACTTTATTTCCCGTTATTTGTAACGTTATGTAGATGTGCGCGTCTTTTAAAGCCGCTACGTCTTCTAAACGGATTACTGTGCGTCTAAATCACCCGAGTTAAATGCTAAATTAGCTTAGCAAGCAACGTGTCACTATCCGACCCACAGTTACACAGGCAACGATCACTTAAAAGAAACTTTACACGAGCAGAAACGGCGTCCGAAAAATGTGTAAACGACCGGACGAGCGAAACTACGCCTGATTTCCTGAATCACATTTTTCCAGTCCACGGATTGTCAGCAACGACTTCAGCGGATAGTTTTCATTCAGCACGCAGAGGTTTTAGGAGGAAACCCCACTATATTCCCAGTCAAGATGCCCCCGCAGTGTTGTTTCCGTGATTTAAGGCGAGGTTCCATTGTTGAAAGGTAAATAATAAAGTAATTGACGCATCAGTCGAGAGCGTTTTTAGTGTTTGGGTGGTGGTGATGATGACATTAGCGTCGAATTTCCAGTCTATCGCTGTTGCTTTTGACAGTTCTGCACATGCGCGCCTGTGTCACTTCCGGAATCCATCATATTTCCAAGGAATGGGTCGTTTCTCGAGGTTTAATTTAAATAGTTTATCTTTATGTGACACGTGTCAATCTTTTTGTGTGCAGTTGTTTCAAAGCGGTCATACAGCACAAAACCAGTTATAATGGGTCATTTGTTTTGTAAATTGAAATTGATATGTCATATCAGAGATGAATAAATAAGCTCTCCGTTGACGTATAGTTAGGATAGGAAAATATTTGATCGAGATACAACTATTTGAAAATCTGGAATCTGGGTGCAAAAAAAAAGTTGTCCATATTAAGTACTTAAAAAAGAATATTACTAATTATGTTTATGGAACATGATCTTTACTTAATATCCTAATAATTTTTTTGCATAAAAGAAAAATAAATATATATTGTATAAAAATGGCTATTATAGTATATGCCACAGTTGCAGTAAAAATAGTGGACATATATATCTGGCAGAAAACACATTCTAGCAGAAAAAAAATTACAAAGCTAATTACAAAGAAACAGTAAGAACCAGAATAATTAAATTTAAGAAATTTAAGAAAAAAAAAAATGCTGAATTACTGAAACAGTATTTTCTTGTTAACAGTCTGGCAACACTTTAGTGTAGGGAACACTTGACTTAACCAAGAAATTATTTTTTCTTAATAAACTCTTAATTTGGGTCGGGTTAAGGGACGTAGAATGTGACCACGATTGCAGATATAAGCAACTAGAGAATTGGTTTTTAAAATAAAGTTTTACCATTATCTTTGTTTTATTTATAACTTTGCAAAATCGTTTTTTACACTGAGGCCATTGTTCTGAACAATAAATCATCAGTGACATTTAAAGAGGCAGTTAAGTGACTTCAAGCTTTTATGGATTTCATTCTAAACACAAATGTTGATATTTTAAAGAACATTCAAAGAAAAAACAAAACAAAACAGACAATATAACACATATTTTTTTCCCTCTCAAGCCCCATTCACATTAAACACGATAACAATAAAGATAACAATATTAGCGTCCACACCAGTGAACGATATCATCAATTTATTCTAAGCGCACTTGCGCCTGTCTCTTTAAATTTTCATGCGCGTGATAACAGGATGGATTCTAATTGGCTGTCAATGTTGTCCATCAGCTGAAAAAAGTTTGCAAATATATCGTTTCTCTGTGCCTTTATCGTTATAGTTGTCGCATGACATATGCTACTCTTTAATACTGAGAGTGATTAGAACTATATATTTATCGTCTTTATAGTCATGCTTGATTTGAATGGGCCTTTACACATAATACATTATTTCATCTACATTTAAAGAATTAAACAAAGCATAGGAACCATGTCTAAAGTTTATTAGAGGTTTGAGAAAATGTGCCACTTATAGTCAAGGGGCTCACAAAGTTCCAGTTACTAATTGCAGTTACTAAAACCGTCTGTGGGGGGCAGCAAATACAGGCAGAATTTACAAGTGAGCCTTAGGTCTTCTCTAATGTGCAGTTAGTTATGCACAGTATAGCATGTATGTGTTATGCACAATTATAACATAAATGCAATTTTATAAAACTGAAATCAATGATCTAGCTTTCGTACCATGCATTTTGTTCTGTTAAAAACGTATAAACCTGTGTGGTCTTGTAGTGCACTGCTCCTAAGAGTAAAATTACATGTGACAGCAAGCAATAGATATGCATTACTCCTTGCCTTTTTGTATCTAGCTAGCACTACCAGAAATAAATCATGTATTGAAAAGAAAAACAAAGGGTTTTAATAATGAAAGCTGTTGATATGCCTGAGGGGCTGACATGAACAGAACTGCAGACTGAGGATGTTGAAAATAAGAGATTTGTCTTCAATCAAGACTCCTCCTTTTCATCACCATGCGTGATAATGTAGCAAAGTGATTTATAGTCAATATTCCCAGCCACATCTATTGGAGCCACTGCAAAAGCCTGGTCAACCTGAAAGAGAATCAAGTAGATTAGAACAAGTGATTCTGTAAAAAGCACACATTCTTATCGTGGCACCTGATAATAAGCAATCAAAAGCCCATTGTTTGTGAAAGATAGGAAACATTATCTGCATCTATTGATTTTTAATGCATTTTATGTGACTAAATATTTTTTTTTAAATGCAATTGGTATTTATAAATGCAAATACGAACCTCTTCTGCTGTGAATTTATCAGCTTGGTTCATTAGCAGCCTCCTGAACCTAAAACAAATGACACCAAATCCGTCAGTTGTTCTTAAAGAAATACAGTAAATTTTTTTTTTTGGTTTCTACACTTACTCATCCTTATTGACAACTCCTGTAGCATTTGGGTCAAACAGTTTAAAAGCAGCAAGAATGGTTTCTTCTGGGTCTGTGCCTGTTTGGAGATGTACAAATTATGATAAACACTACATTCAAGTCATCCTTATTCATCAAGGCCTTAAAATCTTGAATGTTTAGTTATCATACCATTGAGCTTTTCTCCGAAGAGAGTGAGGAAGACAGTAAAGTTGATGGGCCCTTTTCCCTCTGATAACATCGACTCCAGCTCTTCATCGCTCACATTCAGTTTTCCTGCACAAACACAATACTCAGTGCTCATCTAAATAGCGGTCTGCTTCTGATGTTTCAGTTGTATAATAAAAGCATCACGAAACTCTAAAATGGTATATACCTAGTTGTGCATAAGTTTCCTTCAGATCAGCTCTGTTAATAACTCCATCCCGGTTCTGATCTATGCAGCCGAATGCCTGTGAAAATCATAATGTATTTCACATGATAGTTATTCTAGCTATGGTAGTAATCCAGTCTATCATCTGCTGCATCTAAATTGTAAAAAGTATATTTCAGAGCAGCTTTACAGAAATCCATCCCTTGAAATCTTCATGATTAGCAGATTACAGCTGGACAATAAAATAGTTTCCAATTTTGATATAAGTAATCAAGCAAATGAGATTTGCTTTGTACTAATTTGTTATGAATTTTGAATTTTATTTGTTTTTTTAGACGAAGGCTTACCTCTTTAAACTCCTGTATTTGTGATTGCTCGAACATGGAGAAGACATTGGAGGAGCCCCTTTGAGCAGTTTTACCTCTCTTAGCAGCAGCTTTCTTACTAGCCTGTAAGGAAGGCAAATAATAAAACACAACAGTACAGTACAGTGTTTAATCTACAGCAATAAATATACACATTCAGGCTCTTTAAAATGACTTTTTTAAAGGAATAGTTGATCCAAAAATGAAATTCTGTCATCTCGAGTAGTTCCAA
>JAUCNO010001851.1:13950169-13981161 GCA_032353835.1 Enteromius viviparus
GCTTTATGTTGCATCAGACATCTAATGCTCTGTATTCATGGTAAAGTAATAGTTTTTCATCTGTTATTTCTGTCATCAATGCCTTACCCTAATGTTGTTCCAAAACCTCTTCTTTGAAACAAACATTTTTTGAATACTGTTTGAACTATTTTGTTCGTCCAGTGAAAGTCAGTATAGTCTAAAACAAGACTGGACCCCATTGACTTGACATTATTAGAAAAAAAAAAAATAATAATAATTTTTGCTTTCTGCAGAATAAAGAAAGTTGCACAATGCTCACAGCAAGGTTTAATCACTATTAGCTTCTTATTAAGTTAAAGTAAATAACAGATGAGTACATTGACAAAAAGCCCCAGTGGGCTTTCTTTCCTGGAATCAGGTGGTGAATCCTATGACTCATAGTGTTGCTGATGCTTATTCGTGTGACTCATCTCAGAGGTTGGTGATTTTCTGGCACTGGATCTTGGAGGGACAAACTTTCGAGTGATGCTGGTGAAAGTGGGTGAGGATGAAGAGCAAGGCTGGAAGGTGGAGACGAAGCATCACATGTACTCCATCCCTGAAGATGCCATGACCGGCACAGCTGAAATGGTGAGGTCTCATAAGGTCAAACACTCTTTACATACACATATTCTGACAGTTTAGTCTCATTATACCGCCTTTTCTCTACATATAGTTGTTTGATTACATTGCCGGCTGCATATCTGACTTCCTGGACAAACACAATCTGAAACATAAGAAGCTTCCACTGGGATTCACCTTCTCTTTTCCAGTCCGTCATGAGGATTTGGACAAGGTCAGCATTTGTATGCATATAAACATGATCCTCTTAAAGGGATAGTTCACCTTTAGTTGCTGGTCCACATTGACTTGCATGGTGCATATTAAATGGGGGTTTAATCAGCTTGATGTTGTGGCAGATGCCTTATTAATGTGCACCTTATTTAATTAGAAAGTGAAGTAAACGTGGATTTTAATATGGAAGTGAACTTTTGAATGTTTTAGGTTAACGTGTTTAATTTTAATAGGGCATTCTGCTCAACTGGACTAAAGGCTTCAAGGCCTCCGGTGCTGAGGGCAATAATGTTGTTGGTCTACTGAGAGACGCCATTAAAAGAAGAGGGGTTAGTATGCATGACTTACCTGTCATTCTACAAATTTCCAGCAGAAATTCTGTTCTTGGATCTTGCCTAATTGGTAATGGAAAGGAGAACAGAAAGCTGCTTTCACACTAGTAGTTCACTATACACCTTAAAAGCTTATAATCAAAGGTTTAATCTGCTGTCCTATAAAAGTGAATGAATAATTCTTTGTTCAGGACTTTGAAATGGATGTGGTTGCCATGGTGAACGACACAGTAGCCACCATGATCTCCTGCTACTATGAGGACCGCAGCTGTGAAGTCGGTATGATAGTAGGTAAGAGAGACCACACACACTAAGACCCATGTAAATATAATTAGAGCTTGGACATAAACTTTATAACAGGAAGATGGAATATTTTAACAACCCCTTCAGGAAAAAACAGCATGGCAATAAAGCAATAGGCCTGTCCTGAAGCTTTTAGTTTAATGTTTTTGTTGTCTCTCTCTCTTTTTCTCTTTCATTTTTTCATGGATTCTCAGGGACCGGCTGTAATGCGTGTTATATGGAGGAGATGCGTAAGGTGGAGCTGGTGGAGGGAGAGGAGGGGAGGATGTGTGTGAACACAGAGTGGGGAGCGTTTGGGGACAATGGGGAACTGGAGGACTTCCGGCTGGAGTACGACCGAGTTATTGACGAGACTTCACTAAACCCTGGACATCAGCTGTGAGTGAGCTTTAAAAAAATCCACAAAGATAAAAAAACTAGGAAAGCAAAGATGGTCTGAGACCACTTTGATAATCCCATGGTCAAATTCATATTTAAATATGGAAATAAAAAAGTACTAAAATAAACAAAGAAAGATTATGAGGTAATTCAAATTAATCAAAAAAATATTTAAATATGACTTATTGCTTATACAGTAAAGTACACAATGCCCCTCAGAACCTGATATGATGTCATAACATCATTTACTAAATTATTTATTATACATAAAATTATTAATATACACATTTGTTAGTGATCTCAGACTCTTAGTATCTTCATTAAAATAAAAATAATAATTAAATACGAATATTTTGTATGTATAATAGCAGAAGCACACTTTTTTAAGTGCATTTTAGAATAATATAAAATTAAAAATACATCAAAAAAGTAAAGTTTTTTAAATGCAAAAAAAATAAAAAATACATGAACATCGTCTATGAAAGAAGCATAAATAATCAGTATATTTTATGATAATAAAATACAACTCTTTAATAAAATATCACATCTGTAACTAGATTAGCCACTTTAGGAGCAGCAGTGTCATCAGTGTCTGAATCTGAAGCGCAGATGTCCTTACATACTTGCTTCTAGTTAAAGAGCTTAGTTAGACAGCAACCTGGAGCTCTTATGTGGTCTCCAGGTGACGAGGGTTGTTTTTCTGTACATGTGGAGATACTGACGGTAGCCACGTCAGTGCTGGAATACACACGACTGGATTAATGGCCAGGGAAAGAGATCATTAGTGAAGCTGCTCGCTTAATGGGTATTTACAATGTATGCTAGAAGATACTCAATGGGCCGCTCCTCTGTCCACGTCACTGTAGGCCATTTGTATTTCAGAATTAGCCTCAGGCTTTTACTAGCATTCAAATATTTCCTTTTGCTGCTGAAACTGATGAGTTTGTGTCAGTGTTTTAACTTTGAAAGATCTAATATCTTCTTATTCTGTTCTCGTGATTCTAGGTACGAGAAGCTGATTGGTGGGAAGTATATGGGAGAGCTTGTGCGTCTTGTGCTGCTAAAACTAGTGAATGAAGATCTGCTGTTTAACGGCGAAGCCTCAGACCTGCTCAAAACACGTGGAGCTTTTGAAACGCGCTTCGTCTCCCAGATTGAGAGGTATGACCGATGATTTTAAAAGGAGCTAAGTGACTGAAGTTACCAAGTTTTACTTTCTGCGTATCAAAATGAAGTTTTAATGCTGAAAACTAGAACATATCTGCCAAGGGTTTTCTTGTTTTCAGCATAACCTCACTTATTTAGATCACCGTTTCAAGAAATCAGCACTTTAGGAAGCTTTAAAACCCTTGTGAAAAGAAGGGCACTTAATTGCACTGAATGCACACATCTATGTAGTGTGCTTCATAAACTGTACTTAGAGATGATATACAATGCTGTCTCACTGCAATTCATACATCATTTACTAATTCAAACGAATATGTATGACCTCACTTGTATGATTTGACTAACAGGTAGGTTTAGGGGCTGTAGGTCTAGGTCATTCATACAAATTCAAACGAATTGTCCAACTAGTAAAATACGTACGATTTAGCAAAAAAACATGAATTTGTACGAGTGAGGTCATACTGTAAGAATTTATATTAATTAGCCACCTCACAAATTGTTCCAGCCGTAATATATCAATGAAATCTAAAGATTACTTAGTCGCACTTAAGAGCACATAACACACTTAAGTGTTCAACTTTAATGGACATTCTATTATTGATTTAATAATCTTTTGTTGCACTTAAAAAAAATATATATATTTAATATTTAAAATCTAGTGCTCACAATCAAAATAAAGTTTTTGTTTAAAGAATATTTGTGTGTTCTTTGAATATTTATTAAATATAAATACAAACACATACAGTATATATTTAGAAAATATATTTATATTTGCATCATTTATGTTATAAATAATCATATTTAATATATAATTTGTTTTTAATGAAATATTTACATAATAAATATACACAGCGCACACACAATATGTAAACAATTTTTTTTTAGTTTGGATGCGATTAATTATAAATAAAAAAAAATAGTAACACATTTCCATTTAATTTCAAGTTACCTGACTATCAATCAAAATCTATCAAAATCAAGGTGTATCTGTAATAAGTAATAAAACTATGCTAAAGTATACTTCTTTTTCACAAGGGAAATGCGATGAAAAGATATCAATATGCTATCTCAGCAAAGTTAAGAGAATTAGAATGCATATAAAACATGCTTGTACTTAGGCTACACATATTATCTTATTAATTCCAGTGACACGGGCGACAGAAAGCAGATCTACAACATCTTAAGCTCACTGGGAATCTTACCATCGGAGCTGGACTGTGATGTTGTGCGTCTGGTCTGCGAGAGCGTGTCCACGCGCGCCGCTCACATGTGCGGGGCCGGCCTCGCTGGCGTCATCAACCTAATGAGGGAACGCCGTTGTCAAGACGACCTGAAGATCACTGTGGGAGTCGATGGCTCTGTCTACAAACTACACCCTCAGTGAGTACAAGCCATTATGGGAAGGCAAACAAAGAAAAATGAGGGGGGAATTAAGAGGAAACAGAGATGAGTAAAGGATACAACACCATGTGATATAAATGAAAATCTATTTGCTCCCATTCAGTTTCAAAGAGCGGTTCCATAAGCTTGTGTGGGAAATGGCTCCTCACTGCGAAATTACCTTCATCCAATCAGAAGAGGGGAGCGGTCGGGGCGCGGCTCTCATTTCCGCTGTGGCATGCAAGATGGCCGCCTGCATACTGACACCGTGAGAAACACGTATCGGCCTCGTCGGGTGACTCTCAAGAATCACTGCTGACCCACGATGTTAGAGCGGTCTCTCCATGTAGGGAAAGTGCTCCTTTTCAACATTGCAGGGTTGCAATGGGGTTGTTTGGCAACATCTATTAACCACAGCCCAATGAAATGTTTAACATATGTATATGTTTTTACGCCATAAAGGCAGTTGAATATGCTTTTAGACACAACATACATCTTTTATTGTTAGCTATTGCCCTGAGCACATTCAGGTAATGTTACATATACTTGCACCTTCATGCTTGGTTAGGAGAGACTCGGAGGGAACTATGTAGATGTGTTTGTAAATATATGAACTGGTTAGGTTCAGCTAGCTAATTGTGCACTGTTTTTTGCTTGTTTTATTTATTGACTTTTAAATTATGTTTATATTCACTGGTAATCAGAACTGTTAAATTATTGAATGCAGGACTTGAATATTCTTTGTACACGTAATTGATTGTTGTAAATAAAGCTGCTGTACTATTGAGTGACTTGAAGTGTTGTTTTTAGAGTTCTGTTGTAATATTCTTCCGTTTTAAATTTACATTATACTCAAAAGTAAAGGTAAATAGTGAAACAAAATGCATGAAGACATTTATCACACTGGATTTAATTGTCAATCCTGGTCCAGACTTTTGTAGGGTATAACGAGGCTAAAGATGAAGGAGCTAAAATAAACACAATAAAATATTATTTTATTCTCAAGACCTTACAAGGAATTTGTTCATGGAACAGGATGGAGCATGACAAAAGTTTGAGAAAGCATTGTGCACTAGCTAATTAAATTACAATAGTTCTCCTGGATTTTTATTTTTTGAGTCAAACTAAGTATTATATACATATGTGTTTATGATTAAAGTCTTGCATCCTGTTTGGGAGCAGAACTTCATGACAGCAACAGCATTGAGGTGGATTGATTCCCTCCACCTCTAAGTTGGAGGTCCTTGGTCTTAGCGCACACCTGTGCCGATGAAACTTCCCGAAGGACAGGCCGCAAGCCGTAAGGATGGGTAAACACACCTCGTCCTCCATCACCCTCAGTACTGGAGCTCCTCAAGGTTGCGTTCTGAGCCCCCTGCTGTACTCACTGTACACGTATGACTGTGTGGCCACTTCCAACTCCACCACCATTATTTATTTTGCTGATGACACTGTTGTGTTTGGTCTGATCTCAGACAACGAGACGGCCTACATACAGTAGATTAAGAACCTGGAGAGTTGGTGCCAGGTGAATAGTCTCCACCTGAGCATCAGCAAAACTAAGGAGTTAATAGTGGACTTCAGTACGAAGTAGGAGCGGACATACCAGCCGACCACAATCAATGGGCTCTTAGTGGAGAGAGTGGACAGCTTCCACTCCCTGGGTGTTCACATCACGCAGGATCTGACTTGGTCCTGTCATACCAACACCCTGGTAAAGAAGGCCCGACAGCATCTGTGCCATCTGAGACGCTTAAGAGAATTAAGACTTCCCTCAAAGGTGCTTTTTACACCAGCACCATAGAGAGTGTCCTGATGGGCAACATCCTGGTTCGGGAACTGCACCATGCAGCACAGATGTGGTACTGCAGAATGTACCATCAACACCGAGCTCCCTGACCTGCAGGACATCTACAGCAAGCGGTGCCTGACCAGTGCCAGGAAGATAGTGAAGGACCTCAGCCATCCCAGCAATGGACTCCTCTGCTGCTTTCAGGGAGGCGAATCCGCTCCATGAAGGGGAACAACGAGTGAATGAGGAGGGGCTTCTTCCCGCAGGCCATTCTGAGCCTAAACCACTTTACACTCTAATCCACTAAAATTCAGACCACCGCACACTTTGGACTTTTTAATTTGCACTAACTACCTGACATTCACAGTTGGGAGAAGGCTACGTGGAGATACATGAGTGGAATTTACAAACCATTTGTCTTCAGTATGCCTCTTTATTCACTTTATTACACTGCACAGCACAGCACACAGACACTGACACACTTTTATTTTGTGTATATATATTTCATATAGTTATATAGCTATATTCTATTTTCTTTTTTTATTAATAGACATAGGCTACTCTATTTCTATTTTATTCTATTTTATTGTATTGCTAGTTTACTTTTTATATGTATTTACTGTATTTATTTTTCTATTCTATTTCTATTTTGCTGCTCACTGAAGTGTTTTTTTAATGTGTCTTAGGCAGTCGTGCAATACATTTCACTTCATCTCGTGCCGTGTATGTGAATGTGACAAATACAATTTTTAAATTGGATGACATTAGAAATGATGTAATACTGCCACCTGCTGCTTCTTCTATATATTCTTATGAACTTTTAGCGGTAAAACAGAATGGTTTACATGTAGCTTTTCCCCCCCTTTTATTTAACCATAAGGTTCTGCCTCAGCTCTCATTTGTCTGTCTGAGAGTGTGATCATATCACCTAAAAACACAATTTCACTTCACTTCTTTACACAATCAATCAATGGGATTCGATCGACGCCTGCTCAAACTTCACTAGAAAAAAAGCTTCCATGTTTACATGCTTTTTGCCCAAGGCCAAGACATACAAGTAGAGCCTGACTGTTCTACATTTAGCAACGCTCATTGCTATCTTCAGCAGGGAGAACCAGTAATTTTGGTCTTACATAATGATGTATGTGTTTACGTCACTGAGAGCGAAAGCCTGTGGTCGGGGGCTGTTTCTTACTCTTCCATTTCTGCTTTTTTCTGATGTCAGAGCATCAAAAGCAGAATTGTGATTTTGAAATAAATTGATGTAATGGGTCACTTGCAGCAGTTGATCTATCTTTGCCTGATGGTGTAGTAGACAGTGTGTCATAATCATTTGATTGATGTCTCTCTTAAATGTTTTTGTATCGAATTTCAGAATATAATTTTTTTAAGGTCAAGGTCAAAAATCATACTGAGGGAGGTTAATTATTATTACTATTGAAATATATATATATATATATATATATATATAAATTGTAAATAACAGTAGTATCTAATATTAGTGTAATACGTTCTGTTATTAAAGAGCAAGTTTTAAACGCAGCAATCAGTTTTACACAAAATGCACCTGTGGGTTCCTGCAACAAGATGGCAGTGTTACACAATTAATTTTACCTTTTCAAATTTAGCAAATTGTATTTGATGTGCTAAAGGGATATTACGCACAAAACTAATATCATTGTTTATTATTTTGTCCGTGAACGACAAAACAAACAAAAAAAGTATTCTGAAGTCATAATACAGCTTCATATATGACGAACAGACCAATATTTAAATAGATATTCCCGGGGAAAAATCCTCCTTATAAATGCTGCAGATATTTGGCTGCCAATCAATGGAAGACCATGGATAGCGTTTTGTACAGTTGATTGTCTGATTAAATCTGAATGGTTCTGTTTATACAAGCTTAACAGTGATGGCCGGATTGTTGCCCCGCCCACGAGCTCTACTTACCCCGCCCATTTTAAAAGTGAGGTGAGGGGCATTTTTCACTGTTTTGTTTGAGCCTCACTCAGAATTTTGCTCTCTTTTTATTCTGGGCGACTCGTGATGTTCACGGGAGGAAACGCACACACGCGCTAAAACATGTGGACGGAGGTGAGAGACAACAGCAGCTCTGTTCGTGAAGAACCCCAGGACCACAATCTCACACAGGTAGCAGCAAACACCCGACAAACACTCTCGTGCAGTGCATCTGTTATAAACGCTCCAAGATTTTTTTTTTAAGACAGAACCTTTTTTTAAGATAAGGGATTTACAGTTTTGTTGATAATGTTGAAATTGATATTGGAGTATCAGAATAACACTTTGGTTTTTATTAGTATTTAGTAAAGTTTACAGCACGGATCAAATGTTTGAGAAGCAAGACTTCTTAGGGAAACAGTAAATCTCCCTTGCTTGCTCCCTCTCTCTTTCTCTCTCTCTCTCTCTCTCTCATTTCCTGTCTTCCAGCATGTTTTGGAAACTTTCAGTCATGGCATAGTTTCTTATCTTTGTTAAACAACAGTGCTGGGACGTGCTCTCCTCTCTCACTGTCACATTTCAGTGCTTGGTTAGGATCTACAGAGGTGCAAGTGACTTTTCCACAGTTTTACCTCTGAAGAAATGGCTACAACATTTGGCAGATCATTTAAAAATGACTCCGCGTCATGACTTTACTTCCATTAACAGACATTTTCTGTCACAGAATAGGTGAGAGGTATACCTGTAATGTCACAAAACACCGGTAATGTCTACAATGACATCTATATCTGAAAACGTGCTCTAGAGTGCTGCATCCACACAGACAGCTGTCAGTGTAAAGATCACAATTCACTGCTGTCTTTGCAGTTATCCATCAAGATGTTACCCTATGCATATTTATTGAACTCCTCCTAATCATAGTCTTATAATAGACTATTTGAAGGATTAGTTCACCTTCAAGCCATTCTAGTTGTATATGACTTTCTTTTTCAGGCCAATGCAGTCTGAGTTGTATTATAAAGGCCTTGTATATGGATATTTTTTGTCGAAAGAAAGCGTTGCACATTTCAGAAGGCCTTTATTAACCCCCGTTGAGTGAGTAAATCATGGGATAATTAACACTCACTTTTTGCAGTTCATTCAGCACTTATATATTAAAATCAAGCCCCACTAGTTTTTTTTATTTATTGAATGGTCTGTTGTTTTCTCTCCAGATAGTTTCTCCAGTGTCTTCATGGTTGTCCTCCAACTCTAACAGAAACGGTAGTGCATCAAACAGCCTTAATTGCATCATGCTAATGATAGTTTGTTTATTCATGCTTTAACATCATATTCCTTGTTTCTAAAGGCTCAGCAACTAGCAGCCCACCCCCTCTTGCTGAGACCCCCATGAACAGAGAGAGTGGAATCATACCAGGTACAGTCTCAGTATCACTTCTGACGCTTGCAACAGAGTGCAGCAGGGACCCATCACTTTTTATTAGCAACACTACATTTAGAATTTTGGGGTCTGTACAATTTTTATTTATTTGTTTATCTATTATTTTATTACATGTATTTATTTTATTAGGGCACATTCAATTGATAAAAACTAATACATTTATAATGTTGCGAAAGATTTATCTCAAATAAATGCCTTATTTCTGTTTGTTTTAATAAAAAATAGTCCTGAAAAAAAATATTAAGCTGTTTTCAGCATTGATATTAAGAATACTAAATGTTTATTAAACATTAAACATGTTTTATGTTTATTAGAATGATTGCTGAAAGATCATGCGGTTGAAGTATTTTAGAACATTCAAATATCTTTTGAACAATGCACATTTTATTGGTTTTTATGACTTAAAACGTTGTTTTGTGTGTGACTGTCACATGACTGAAAAAAAAGTCCAGTCAAAACAAACCCTTTGGAAAGCATGATTTATCTGTGACCTCTCCACTCTTTGTGCTCTTTCTCCAGTGCATGACGCTTGTCTTTTTCTGAGAAGAGTGGAAATCAAGTGTGAAATTAATCACTTGATTTTGCAACTTGTTTGACCTTTTGAGAAGAAACGACCAGGGGTTATTTTGTGTAAAAATATAATTGAATTCCCATTGAATCAAAAAAAAAAAAGCAATCTGGTTGTTCTGAGAATTGTTTGAGTATGTGGGTCTGTGAGAAAGAAAAAGCTGCTGAACTGTTGTTAAACACAGTGTCAGAGAATAAACAGATCATTTATTCAGAATATAAACGCAGTTGTTTACTAAATGTTTATGAGATGAATATGAATGATATTTGAGACTTAAAATATCTTAAAATGAACTTTTAACTTTGCTGCTATAAATTTAGTCAGAAATATCTAATAATCTCTTAATCTGTTCGTGAATACTTGATCTGTCGTTAGAGATTAGTTGATATGATTTGCATCATGTCTTCTGATCAGATTGAATCTAAACAGCAGGTTGTGGAAGAGAATGTAAAGACTGTTGATTTTTCCTTGTTTCAGCTTCTCCGCTCACAGGCTCTAACAGGTTTCCAAGTTATTACTGGAATTTCCCCCTCCTCTGTTTCCTCATTACACCAAATATCTCTTTAAACTCGCACTGTGTACGTCTATATATGTCTTGATTCTCAGGATTATTCTGTTTGATGCAAAACACTAATGAAAAACATGCTGACTCTTCTTTTCCATTTCGTGGGACCTTTGACCTTTCACATGCCTAAGCAGCTGCAATGTTTCATAAATAGATGTTTACTAACCGTACCAAAGTGTCCAGGCTGCATTTTTCACTGGAAATACTAATGTTTTTGAAGCACAGACAGTGAAGCTGCAGCCTGTCATTCTGTTAGACTCTCTATCAGTGTTGCTGATCTTATCTCTGGGTGGAGGATACAGATCTTGTGCCTTTGTGGACAGATGTTTGTCAGACAGCAGTGTAACAGGTGTTTGTGTATTTGCAGGTGCAATTGCCGCAGCGGTGTTCATAGGTTTTCTGTTAGCCCTCTATGCTGTTCTTTGGAAATGCATGGTTACGCAACCAAAAAGGTATGAACTAAACAAAACTTTCACAAGGTGCAAGTGCAGTGTTGTGTTTTATAATTTTTTTGTTAGTTTTTTCCTTTAGTTTTTTTTGCCTGTGTTTTGCTTTGCATTTTTTTGTTTGTTTTCGTCTTCATTTAGTTTTTCTTTGTTTTGTCTGTGTTTTCTTTTTCTTTGTTTGTTTTTTTTTTTCTATTTTGCTTTGCTTTATCCTTTTGTTTTTTGCCTGTGTTTTGTTTGGTTTGTTTTTGTCTGTGTTTTGTTTTGCTTTATGCGGTTGTTTGTTTTTGTCTGTTTTGTTTTTGTTTGTTTGTTTTGCTTTATGCTTTTGGTTTTTTGTTTTGTCTGTGTTTTGTTTTGCTTTATGCTTTTGTTTGTTTTTGTCTGTTTTTGTTTTGCTTTATGCTTTTGTTTGTTTGTTTTGTCTGTGTTTTGTTTTGCTTTATGCTTTTGTTTGTTTTTGTCTGTTTTGTTTTTGTCTGTTTGTTTTGCTTTATGCTTTTGTTCGTTTTGTCTGTGTTTTGTTTTGTTTTATGCTTTTGTTTGTTTTTGTCCGTTTTGTTTTTGTCTGTTTTGCCTGTGTTTTGTTTTCCCATGAAAATGGGGAACAAATTAAATTCTATGGTAGTCAGAAATTAATGATAATTTGTCAAATAAACTTTCCATTTAATCATCAATAAAAACAAAAGTAAAAAAAAAATTCTAGTACTTTTAGACCAGGGGTAAGCAACGTCGGTCCTGAAGTGCAAATGTCCTGCAGAGTTTCACTCCAACCCTAATCAAACGCACCTGAACAAGCGAATCAAGGTCTTCAAGGCTACAGGCAGGTGAGGTTTTTTCCGGGTTGTAGCTAAACTCTGCAGGACAGACGTTGCCTACCTGTAAATACTTATAAACCAGTGTTTAAATACCATATTTCTTTGTTTCAGTGTCTCTGTTAGGAGGAAAAAGAGAGTGAGTTTGAAGGCTCGTGAACAGAGGTCTCTTACATGCTGACCTCTGGATGGGACGTCCGCCGAGATCCCGAATTACTGATGTTGGCAAAAAGCCAACACAGTCTCATCACCAATTCATAAATTTTTTACAAGGGGGCTATTTGTACAACCTCACTTGTATATGATTATGTTTTTATGTATTCAGCAAAAATCTAATGAATCTGTACGAGTGAGATTGGGCTGGTCATAGATTTTCTTGCAGTTTGAGACATTTCACACACAAGATGCTTTTAGGTCTACATGGTCTATAACAGATCTGCTGTGTTTCATAAATCTCCAATCAGGTTCTGGATTGGCTCGTTTCTTTTTTTTTTAAATGTCTCTAAAAATCTTATATTTAGTCATTAAACTGAATAATGTTTTGTATATTTTGTGTGTATATATATATAGAGAGAGAGACAATAACAAGCACAAATGTGCTCTTGAGGTATGTACAGTTTACTTTGTGACAGCACCACAAACGTCCACTAGATGGCAGAGGGCTCTCTTATTCAAGTTATTTTTTTAACTTGATGGAGCAAAGTCAGCCAAGACACACAGTAGAGTCTTTCAGTCTTTAGAGGTTTATCTTTATGGACTTATGTGTTTGGGCTGTTTATTTTATTGCTGATAGCTATGCTAATTAATACGTAAAAGATACAATAAATTTTAAGATATTCGGCCCTTGTTTTCTTCCAAATATTCCCTTTGACCATAGTGTACTCTGCACCAGTGAACGAGTGCATGCGTGAGTGAGAGAGTTTCCCTTACACAGCAGTATTGACCAGAGACCAGCAGATTTCTAGGTTAAAGTCTTTTGGTATGTGCGTGTGTGAACAGAAAAATTGCACATTTTTATTGCAGGTGCTTTGTTTGCACAATTTAAGTACTTTTAAATGTTTTATTTTTCCTGCGTTGGTGTCATTAATTTCAGTTGTTTTCATTAAGATTTCATTTAGGATGTGTTAAATCCCTTTTAGTCTATGGAGTGTAAGTTAGACTGTATAAAACCTGTTTTTAATTGCATAAATGTTTAATATAAAATGTTATGAATGATACGTACTAATAAATGCGAACTTGCGTGTTTGAATATTTGCTAGATGATGTAATATTCATACAAGGCAACAATATGACAGTTCAGTACAGTTTATTTTTAGAGTGTTTATATATTTTTAAATATTTACCTTGTAAAAACATACAAAAAAGGTTCATTGATTGCCTCTGAAATTAATCATTTGTCTACAATCACACAGCCAATAAACTGCTGTAAAAATCTTTACTTTAACAGTAAACCGTAAACTTTGAATGCAAAGTTAAGATGTTAAATCATTGAGGTAATATTGAACGTTCAATGAATTTATACAGAATGTAGAAATACACACAGTGCATTTAATATTATTACAGTAAGGCTAATAATACAAGAACAGATGCTCTTCATACTGGAGTGTAATTTGAGTTGCATTGTTTGCTTTTTAGAGTTAAGTGTTTCTGTCCCCAACAAGACAATTAGTTACATGCAAAAATGACATTATCAAACCTAAACAACAAAATTAAATATAACATTTAACAAATATTACACAATAAAAAAGTAAACCTATTCTAAACTATTGTACTAATGTCTGTATTTCTAATACAGTGGAATTGAGCTCCTCATTTGTTTGCGCAAATGTATATCTCTTTATGTCAGGTGACCTGGGCAAGATAATGACCAGTGAAAATGATGGTGATGAACATCCGAAGGTGATAGACTGTTTTTTTAGCAGTAACGCAACACTATCGTGTCCACTTAAGGAGGCATAGAGCTGACATAGCAAGATGGGATTCTGCTTATAATGGATCTGAGCCTGTAATTGGTAGTTTTTCCCCCTCTGGTCTCACATGCAGCAGTGTAAGTAATTGCAGGTGATCCCTTCATTCAGAGGAATCTCTCATACTACCAATTCAGTGTAATAATAGAGGTAAATGAACTGGAAGGAGGAGATGTCTTGAGCTACAAAATGTCGATTTCAAATTCACAGGGTTCTTCGGTGGTCTCGGAGATAATGTCAGTTTTTACTGGACAGGAGAGCTCTACGGGGATTTCGCCATTCGATTTTTCATTTTTTTCGAAGCTAATGTTGTCGTATGCAGCTTTGCTGTTGAGTTCCATTTCCTTGGCTTTCTTCTCTTGCATCTGTAGCAGAACGGCGTTGTTTACACCAGGACCTGAGCAACACAGACAGAGATTTTATTTGGTTGTTTCATGCGTTTAGTGGAATACTAGTGCTTGCAACATCTTTTATTGTTAACTAAATGTACATTTTCACTGTAATTTAATATAATTACAGCTGGAAAATGATTAACTACAATAAATCGCATTAAAATGAAATGTTTAAAGTTTCTGTTTACATACTATTTGTTTATATTTATTATGTATATAAAAATATACATTATGCATATATATATATATATATTTATATATATTCACACACTTTTTATTTTGAATGCGATTCATTGTGATTAATTATTATGCAGCCCTAAAATTAATACAAGTAATAAAAATAAAGCTACAATAAATATATATATACATATATATATATATAAATACCACCATATTATATAAATAATACTTAAAACTGTATTATTATAAGTAAATATATTATTTTGCAATGTAGAATGCTACATTGTTGCATCATTCTTTTGCTATTATTATTTAATCAAGTGGTCTGTGGTAATTTCCTTTTGTCTCAACATATTGGACTGTATAAGCAAATTTCTTTCTTTTTTTGTTGTTCTTTAGATGCAACTTGTGTTCTGACATTTCTGATGCGTTCCTCTATCTTATTTGGACTTACTGGATGTGTGCTATATTTTTTTTTTAACAGGAAATGTGTTTTATAGATTGGAAATGCCAAACACATATTTGCCCATGAGTTTTGTGTGTGTAGTTTTTGTGTAAAAACACATTTTGGATGACAAATGCAATTTTGTATTTGCTTTTTGGGATATGAATTTGCTTAAAACCAGTACAATTACAATACTAAGTTAAAATTAACCTGTCCCTTTAAACTTTTTGGGATTGAGCACCATGCGACATACCTAAGAAACTCAGGATTACAGGCAGAAAAATGAGGCCGTGGGCCATGCCGAGCAAAGTGATGACCAGATTGAGTCTGAAGAAGAAGATCTGGATGAGCTGTGCTTTAGCAAATGCCAACACCACTATTCCAGGTAGATTGGTCATAGCAACTCCAGCAAACACCTGGCAAAGAGACATAAACACTCATGAAACAACACAATGGACAATTGAACTAATGTGTAATCGAGGAAGTTGTGGTACTCACCGCACTACCCATGTTAGCTGTAGCTTCCTTTGCCCTCTCCACTTTATTGGGGCGAATACTGAGTGCAAATGAGCGTGTTAGATGAGACACAAACTCCACCGATATACCAACGGCCTGTAAAACAAACCCACAGTAAGATGAGAATGTGACCAACACTGGATTTATGAAGTGCAAACATGCAGACCATACAAAATTTCTCTGAACCACTTACTGTCACAAGGTTGATTAGCGACACAGCGTTGAAGTCGATGCCCCACAACGTCATGACGCCAACTGTATCCACGGTGATCATCACTATTGTGAGCAGGTTCAGAAAGCCTGATCTCAAGTCCATGCCGAGCAGGATACAGCACACCACGAACGTGGGAAGCAAACATACGGCGATGTTGAACAGGCCCTCATTCACGATGGTTAGATACTGTTCGTAATACACATACGTCACACTGCAAAAAAAAAAAAAAAAAAAAAAGTTGTGCTCGTCCAATCTCTGGGTCTGGTGGTAGCAATTCTAGCTGCAGCTTAGCATAGATCATTGAATCTGATTAGACCGTTAGCATCATACTCAAAAATGACCAAAGAGTTTTGATATTTTTCATATTTAAAACTTGACTCTTCTATAGTTACATCGAGGGCTAATTAGAGTCAGGCTAAATATGAGTCACTGCAGAGGATTGCTGAGCAAATTATGAGATGCTGCATTTCTCCAAATTTGTTCAGATAAAGAAATAGACCTTCATTTTAAAGTGCACTATTGCTTTAACTAATTAATTAATTTGTTACAGTATTTATAAATCATTGTTAATGTTAATTATTACAAATATAACTCTTCAATGTTTGTGTTAGGTCAGACACATTAAAAAATAAACATATATGACTTTTTACTAAAGTATTAATATTGTAATTATTTTAAGTGTAAGACTCACAACAGCGTTTTAGTGCCACCAAAAAAAATGTAAAACTACGAGATTAAAGTTGTAATATTTTTAGAATAAAGTCAAAATATTATGAGAATAAAGTTGAAATTATGAGAATGAAGTTGAAATTACGAGATTAAAATCGAAATATTACAAGAATAAAGTTGAAATTACGACATTAAAGTCAAAATATTACGTGAATAAAGTTGAAATTATGAGATTAAAGTCGAAATATTACGTGAATAAAGTTGAAATTATGAGATTAAAGTTGAAATATTACGAGAATAAAGTTGAAATTACGAGATTAAAGTCGAAATATTAAGAGAATAAAGTTGAAATTACGAGATGTAAGTCGAAATATTACGAGAATAAAGTTGAAATTTTGAGTTTAAAGTCTGAATATTACGAGAATGAAGTTGAAATTACACGATTTAAGTCAAAATATTACGAGAATAAAGTTGAAATTACGAAATTTAAGTCGAAATATTACGAGAATAAAGTTAAAATTACGAGATTTACGTCGAAATATTACGAGAATGAAGTTGAAATTACGAGATTAAAATCTAAATATTACAAGAATAGAGTTGAAATTACGAGATTTAATTCGAAATTTTACGAGAATGAAGTTGAAATTACGAGATTTAAGTTGAAATATTACGAGAATAAAGTTGAAATTACGAGATTTAAGTCGAAATATTACTAGAATAAAGTTGAAATTACGAGATTTAAGTCAAAATATTACGTGAATGAAGTTGAAATTACGAGATTAAAGTCGAAATATTATGAGAATGAAGTTGAAATTATGAGATTAAAGTCTGAATATTACAAGAATGAAGTTGATATATTACGAGAGTAAAGTTTAAATATTACGAGAATAAACTCGAGAGAAAAGGGGGGTGTTGTAGCTCTCTTATTTAACCGATTTTAATACACTACTCCCCCACTAATCCCATTTATGCAGGATTATTATGCGTAAAATATGCATAAAAATATGCGTAAAATGAAAAGTTTCAAAAGTTCCCAGCCATGTCGGCTTAGAAATACTTTTTATTTTACCTCACTCTTAAAAGAGTCAGGTGTTACATATGAAAATTATTAAATCTCTGGTCATTTTTGAGCATGATGCTAACTTTAGGGGAGTTGGAAAAGTACACTTTTACATTTTTTGTCTATTAAAAATGCACTTTTAAGGTTTTAAGTCCAGTTCAGTTCAGCACTTTTTTTCTACTGGTGCCACTTTCAAAAGAGGTGCGTGACATCCCTGCTCCACACAATATCGTGCAGTAGGCAGAAAAATATGAAGTAGCTCTACAATCTGTAATGCTGTTTTGTAATTTATGAAGTAGCTCAAGGACACATTATCATCAAGAGTATTACATGAACTGATTATCGCTTCTTATCTTACCTGGGTGAAGAAGCAAAAAGGGTGGGGGTGGCAAATGTAGAAAGATAAAGGAAGACTGCAATTGGACACTTACGTGTATGGGAAGACCTCAAAGCTTTCAGAGGTGCCTGTGATGTTCCTCATGGCCAGCGTGATGTTGCGTGCCAGATTTCTGGCCTTCTCCAGTGCTCCAGTGTACTCCTGAGAGTTGACCAGAGGAGTGTGGTAGGCCATGAACCGAGATGCTGAAAAACATTCATTTCGGAGTAAACTTTAGATTCTGTGGTTTTGTCACATTTTATATTTTAACAAAAATTACAGTCATACCTCAAACACTGCGAACAAGTCTACAACTAATTAAGGACTACAACTACCACAAGGACGTGAGTTTAATTGCTTGACAACAACGGTTCTAGTCTTTGTGGCTTGATAACTTTTTAGCAATGTAATTAATTGTACTAATTTTGAGATTTGACAGTGTTTAACTGATATTATAAAGCAAAACATTAATGTTTCATCTGGTAATATTAACAGCATAATTTACTCAGTTTCACTTTATTTTGATGGTAAATTGTCAAAATCAAGTGTTACCGTTTACTCCTTAAACTGCTATTCCTTACATTTTAACATGAAGACCAATGAAAAACAGCCAGCAAATTGACAGAACAGTGACTCTCAACTGTTTTCACTACAAGTTTTTTTCACAGCAATATTTAATAATTTCATGACTTTTCCAGCTGTTTAATATTTTCCTGGAAAACCAAGGATAAGCGATATATTTCATTCTTGGCATAACTACAAAAAAATGTATATTCATTATAAAAATGCCCAATTAATTTTTCATAGAACTCTAGAATAGCACTTTTATTATAAAAATTAACCACTAGAAGGTGAATGCAAATTTATCAAACACATAGAATTGATTAATTTATCTTACCTATTATTTCCCCAGTTTCATTGTCTCTAACCACAGCTTTATCATAAGCTCCCAAACCACTGGAAAGGAAAGAATGTGTTTAATTCTAAACTTAACTAAACTTAATTCTTCCAGGTGTCAGGTTTAATTGTTTTTCTTACCCTTTTGGACACTGTAGATCAGGTCTGTTGCTAAGAAAGTCTGGCAGGAATCTGTTAAAATCCTCAACACTGGGGCGCAAAACCCCATTTTCGGGCGTAGCCATACACTTCTTGGCACACGTTAAGAAACCCGCTGTCAAAATAAGTTTATATTTATATTTAACAGGAATGTTGCATGAAAACACACAAACATAAACAACAAGGCTTTAAATGTAAAGTTATATTGAAAGACTTACTCTCATTGGCAGGACAAAATTCATCTTTGTTTGGGCCCATCGTATAAAGACGACAACATTTGGATCCAGGGTTCAGCCAGTCGATATAGTCATCCACCCAGGAGGATGCTGGGATAGCCAGGTAAGATCTAGAGCAATCAGCAAGATTTTAGTTTTAATCAGCTGCATTGTATATAGCAATTTGTTCCTTGTAAATTCATTGTACTAATACTTGGTATCTTGACAGGACCGTGTCACTGTGAACTCTCAAGATCGATAACAAATCTGGAAGTTCAAGGTCTGATGTGATTGGTATTGTGAGGTACAGAGCAGTGATGTAGTAAACCAGAACACCAAATATAGTCTATTGGTGCTCACATATGCTGATTTACAGATTATAACTAAGCCCAGCATTTTTTAAAGCCATGTGAATAAAGGCTTTTTCATTTTTACTTTACTCAAGTGCCTTGGATTTATATGTATCTCTCGTATTAAAGAATCCCATATCCAAAGAGCACCAATTTATGACTTTTAAAGCAAGTTTGTTTTATTTTTGCATATTTTTTGAATTTGCAAAATTACATTACAACTGTAGTTGTATATTTTACCCTTGTGGATTACATTTGATATGGTGTTTTTTCTATAGATATATAGTACTCACAGGTCAGGGTACTCGGTGGCGTATCTGATCTTCTGGGTAAGAGAGAACTGGTCACATCCCACACTCGAACACACTGCGTTTATGCCCTCCTCACTGGTGAAATTGAACCCTTTGGTCGTGATGAAATATGTGGGCACGCCGACTTCAAAATACTTATAGAGGTATGCAAAGTAGTCCAACATATAGGAGTCCTGATAACATTTAAGCACAGATGAAGAGAGAAATTTAGCACTGTAACTGATAATTTCATAACTGTACAGTTTTTTTAACTGGAATATTTGGTCATTTATAATTGACAGGCTACTTAAATACTTCTGTACTTACAGATGGCATGGCCAGTTCCTGATCTAAGCCCACTTTTACATGAAACGCAAGGAACACACAGGCAAAGAACATCGCAAGGAACACCATTATCTATGAGAACAAGACACAATAATAATAAACTATTACTAATAGTTATCCAAGCATATAAAAAGCACATAAAAAACAGAAAATCTCCAGTTTATGTTTTGGTTTTTAAAAAAGACATACTGTAAAATAACAATTTGTGAATGAGTGTTTTCTTCAACAGTCGGCGGTTTCAGCCTTATTTATATTGTAAACGTATTTTGCTCAAATGCAGTGTCTTCTTTGATGCTGTTCAAGTTGTAAATGTTTATGCATTTATCTTTAAAAAAATGACAGCTTTTAATTACTTTATTTAGTGGTAGGTTGGCTGTTTTGGAAAACAGCACAAAATGTATAATCATTTTAACACAGAAATTGTTGGTCTTTATTTTTTTTAAATATATTATAGCTTGTAGAACGTTTTACTTTGTTTTGCTGTCAAACGATTAATCGCCATTTTTTCACTTATATAATTTAAGTGTACTGTTTTTATTCAATATGTACTGTATACATAGATACATGCAAATACAGCATATATTTTGGAAATATTTACATGCATTCTTTTATTTTATATTATATATAAAAAACATTATTCTAAAATAGATGCATGCATGTGTTTGTATTTATACATACACGATAAATCTACACAGCACACACATATTTTGGATGTGATTAATTATGATTAATCATTTGACAGGAATAACCACAATGGATATTATGTTTTAAGAAACTAAAGGTCTAGAGCTGGAACAAAGGCCAATCCAGCAAATCTATAAATAAAAGACATTTGAAAAGCAAGTAATCACTATATTGGAATTTTCTAACTTTTCAAAGTTTCTTTTGAATATTAAAACTACCTTGAGAACTTCTATTTAATAAAAAAAATCCACCATGGCACATAAAAGTGCTTGTAATAATAATAATAATAATAATAATAATAATAATAAATGTATTATATATAGCGCCTTTAAAAGTTGATAAATTGATCAAACATGCTAATACCACTGAAGGAGGAACGTACCACTAATACCCTGCTGATAGGGTGGAGCAGTGCTGGGGCGTAGTATTTTTCCATTAATGGGAGCAGGATGCCCCTGTTTGGTTTGGACGTGCGTGGAGTAGAAACAGTAACGCAGCAAGCTATCTCACATCGATTTGCGTCTTGTCTCCGAGCATCAAGTGAAAGCAGAGCCACGAAGGCAGTCATCTGCAGAATGAAGTCCATGAGCACAGCCAGTGCTGCGTATAGGGCAAAAGACTTCACTGCTGGCATAGTGCTCAAGGCACCTGCAAAGAGACAACCAGAGTGTGTTTAACCAGCCGTTCATGCTTCCTCATTAATCTGAACCTAGTGACTGCATTGTACGTGACTCATTCGGGAGCCGAACATACATTATGACCTGTACTACACATGAATCATATCTCTCTTTAATTAAGCAGGCACTAAAACTACTGCATCACGTTTCGCTGACATGCATGAGTGAGTAAAGGTCAGACAATATAATAATGTTCTAAATCAGTAGGAGATTCTCACCCAGGAAGAAACAAACTGATTCAGACAAACTGCAAAGCAGCATGCTGGGAGCCACGTTTCCAAGAACCCTCCCAATGTGTTCCTCTCTCGCCTCTCCTGGCCTGCGCATGTCTCTCTGATAGACAATAAACGTGGAAAAAGCAAAGAAAGGATTATTTATTAAATTATTAACAACAAAAAGAGCAGAAAAATAAGAGTGAAGAAATAAACCTAACATACCTGATACTCCAGAACAAAAATGAAGATGTTATCAGCTCCCACAGCAAGCACCAGGAATGGTACGACCTGCAGGATGACCAGTGAGGACGAAACCCCAATCCAGGCATAGAAACCCATTGAAGCCATGACAGAGCAGCCCACGACCAGAATACCACCCAGACCAACCAAGAACTTTGAGTCCACCTAAAGAGCAGTAATATTACCTCATCAAACCTGGCCACTTGATCAGAAGTACTTTGAAAGTGGACATATCCTGACGTCTGACATGCTAGTGTATGCATATATCCATCTAAAACTACTTTACAATAATAATAAAATAATAATAATAATAATACATTTTAATAAGCATACATACTTTTATAAAGCTTTTATAGTTATTGTTTAAGATGCTTTTATGACCTCATTTTTATAAATATTTCACATTGATTACATAGCATATTTACAGTTTTGGTGTTTTAAAAACATTTAAAAATATTATTATTAAAGCTGAAAATGGTCACTATTTATATGACATTAGAAAAAGAAATTATCTAATATACAGTATATATATATACACCCAGTATATATTGATGAAACATGCTGGAGTTTCCATTAGGCCTTTATTTAGAGAAAAGTAATGCTTTTTCCCGTTATCAGAAATTAGGAAATTCCCAGTAAGCAATTAACCACACTGTAACACACTCACCAGGATACGCTTACAGGATGAATATTCCCCAAGAGCCACGGCTATGTAGAGGAAGATGACAGCATAGCTAATCATGAATATGGGGATATCCTCTGCAGTCGTTCTGTTTATCTCATCCTCCAGGGATCTCTACAGAGCACCAGACAGTGTGATTATGAGACTGTTAAAGACTGGCGTCTCTGATCGTACGCTTAGTAGAGTCTCACCTCAGCCATGTAGGCAAATGTGAAGTTTGTGTTTGGGTTTTTCTGATACTCCTGGACAATTTGAAGAAACCTTCTTTCCCACTCTTCAACCACCTTAAATTTAACATCAGTCCGTGCGTAGTTGTTCAGGGAAAAGGTAAGTATCAAGGCCTCAGCTGTGGTGAACTCCTCATCTGAAAATATCATTGAAAGCAAAGTCAGCCCAGTGAATTTTACGATGATGGTGAGATTCAACAAATATGAGTCTTACTCTCATATCCTCCTACAGCCAGGAAGGGGAAGACAGGGCCGCCATAGTCTGCCATACAACTCATGCCAAGGGCTGTGATGTCTTTAAATGATAAGGGAGAGCTGTGGGCAAGCAGAATATAATTACGTTATGTGTGATACATTTTTTTTATAAAGTTCAAACAAGAATAACATAAGAAATGTATCCACTGTAAAACATATACAAATAAAGCCACTCTCAGTAGGTAGCATTTTGTTCCTGCGTGAATCAGCATTTTAAAATGATCTTAATAGTTGAGTAAAAGATTCAATGACTCTCATTGATGCAGTAACTGATTTGGCATAGTATAGTACTCTTAACATTTCTTTAATATTATAGTAATAGAATGATATTATGCTAAACAGGAGCCTAGTATGCCATGTACATATACTTGTTCAAAAGAAATACATTATTAGAGAGCGTGTGATTTTAAGCGATAATTTTAAGCGATATTCTGACATATAGAGCTTTTGATATTGATTTTATAATGTACAATAAGTACAATAGCATAATAGTATTTCAAAAATCGAATTGAGCCAGTTCTTAATTTGTTCCTAAATTAATCTATTGGTGAGGCAAATGATTTAATGACACACTCATAAAGGAGTCTTGATGCCACCTACTGGCTTAAGAATGTAAAGTTTCAGTGCTTGGGACTTGTTCATTGGAACCTCAAAATTCTGGAAATATCTATATGTATCTAGGTAATGTGACAACTACAGATATCTGACTTACTTTACGCAGTAGATGAAATGGTCCCTCCAGTCCACCTCTTTCGTCACGCCGAGCTCTGTCATGTTTGCTTTGGCGTTCAGGTTGTCGATACTATTTTGGAAGTACTGCGGTAGACTGTTGACAGCACAGTCTGTTAACGAGGGGTTGTTTGGATTGAGTGGCGCATAGCAAACATCTTTTATGCTTGCATTGCGGTTTAGATCATCTGACCAGAATTCAATTGCCTGTATTTTCTGCTGAAGCTCCAACAGCTCTAAGATCAAATCTGTGTGAAAGAAACATAACATTACACCATAACATAAAGCAGTTACATTTTAATACGACTGAAGAACAGATCATTCTCAAAATGTAAGCATTTATATATTTAAAAAAAAAAAATGATTGCAGTTACATGCTATACACTATACAGTGTACTAGCGATGACAGCTTTACAACACTGCTTATGAATCATCGAAACATATACGACTCTTTTATTTTGAATCAGTGTTTCCGAGCTTGAATCAGACTGGCCAAGTCACGTGATTGCAAACAGATCCTCAGTTGTTACGTTTCGCTATTTCGATGGATCATTGCTGCTGCGGTGAGTTGAAATTATAAAGATATGAAACATTGTTTCAATGTGGATTTAACTGATTTCTAATTGTTTTATAATTGACTTTTAATGACAGAACAGTGCATATACGCTACAAAAAGGAAAGTAATATTTAAACCCTTTCAAAAACACAACTCAACAACGTAAAACGTAATGAAACAGCTGACCTGGTCTGACCAGTTAAGACCAGCCTGGCCAGCTGGGAAGTGGCCAAAACCCCTATAAACCAGGCTGCTGTCCAGCTTAAACCAGGCTGAGAGACTAGGCTGGTTTTAGCAGTTTTTTTCAGCAGGGTTGTGAGAGTAAATCTAAATAATATGCTTTCAACACTTTCATGATTCATTTATTTTGAGGTATTATCACCTTTAGAAATGATGCCGCTGAAGTTCTGCTTGCCAAAGAGCAAGGACTCATAGATGTGGCTGGGCCGGTCTGGAGCGGTCAGGATCAGTTGATTGGTGCGGAAAAATGGATCAAAATGTGCATCATGGAAGGCCTTCTCTTTCATGGCACGACTTTCGGGTGCTGACCAAAGCTGGACAGGATCTGTGGTGAGTTCTATGTCTTTTATTCCTATTGCAAATACCAACACAACCACAAGGCAGACTGGGAGTACTATCAGAGGATTTCGCGCCATTATAGTTCCCCAGGACTGAAAAAGAGAGCCCAGGAACTCCTGAGTGGCAAGACTGGCTTTATCTGAGCACGTAACATCTTTAGGGCTGATTTTATGTTCAATCTCGTTTTCGTTTTGGTCCTTAGAGCTCTTGCTCTTCTTAGTGCCCTTTGACTTTCCGATGTGGGAAGTGCACTCTGAAATTACGTAACACATAATAAGGAAAAAGATGCAGGAGAAAATTGTGATGCTGATGACAAGGACCCCATCTAGTCGACCAATCATGAATGGTTTTGGTAAAGGTGGTGGCTGCGGTACAGCTGGACAGGATTGTTCGCAGTCCTGACAGGAACAGGCCTCACCACCTGTCGGTGTCGTCTCGTTACAATTCAACGCTCTATCTGCGAACAGAACCGCTCCAGGTGGGAGTCCAGCGGTCTGACCGTCTGACAAGAGCTTAAAGTTAATATCCAGAGGTGCCAGTCCATTGCTTGAGTCGCCCTGGAAATCTAACCAGCGTTGTGGCGTACACAGTGTCGAACCATAGCGGCCACACATCGTGGCGATGGCAAAGCCTCCAGTAGCTGGGATTCGTACGTTTTTGCAGGACCTAAACGAAGCATCTGAGAAATTTGTGGATATGTAAGCCTCGTACCCCACCACAGCTTCCTTGACAAGGCCAGCGGGCTGCGTGATGTTTGCGGTTTTGGTAATCTTTAAAATCTGACTTTGGTTGGGACTGCAGGTGGTAGCGCAGTGGATATGCGCGAAGTTGTCAGCGCAGGACGGGCAGCGGATCAGCACGGCTTTGGACAGCGTCAGGCTTCCCTGTAGGGCTGTGAGCTGTCTTATGGAGCAGCAGGCCAGTGTTTCACCTTCGCCATGGGCCATCATTGGGCACACGGACTTCAAAAGATCATAGTGGTCTCCTGTCACTTTCACGGCTTTTCTGTAGTCCTTACAGGGAACCCTAGGTGGGATAAGAGCCCCCTCCACTGCAGGGTTTAGGCCACAGTCCTCATAGAATGAGCAGTAGCCCGGTTCATGCTGAGCACGTGTGAGAACCTTCAATAAACAGAGATACGACATACATTAAGATGTTCAAGTAATCCCTAAAATATCTTAAAGATAGCAGTAATTAATCTTTAGCACATCTCAGAACTCTCTCTCTCTCTCTCTCTCTCTCTCTCTCTATATATATATATATATATACATGTGTGTGTGTGTGTATATATATATATAGATATATATATATATTTTTTTCTTCTTCTTGGTAATATGCAACAATAATTTATCGGATTGATAATATACAGTACAATACAATAACTATTAGTCAACTTATTTTTTACATTAACTATTCATAATAATTTATCCTAAATATAAAAATGATTTAATAATAAATAATGCAATTTCCTTTTACAGAGTTTGCACACTTTTTAACCAGTGAATTCACATTGTGTTTAAAGATGTTAATCACTTCTTCTGTCTAACATTCCACAGAAAAAAAGTGTGTAAATGATCGTATGAAGTGATATTTGTTTCACTTTCACAAAATTAAATAAATCTGTGATCATTCACAACAAATCTGAACTAATAAACATAAATAAAATGAGATTAGCAAATATACATTATCGAAGGAAAACTGATTTTAACCACTAGCAAAGACCATAGACATAAATGTTTAAACCTGAAATCTTCATTTTTTTTACTGTCTGCAATTTGTCAGAAATCCACACATTTTTCAATAGGCTATATCATTATTGTGAAACATTTTATTACATTTATTTACATTTACTTGTGGATCAACTTTCTTCTTGTGTAAAAGAAACAATTATGACTTGGGCTCAAGTTATTGATCCATAGCCCGCAAATAAAGTAGAGTATAACTACACAGTCACAGCCAAAACACTTCACATAGTAATTTCAACATACAATAGACAAGTTTCAGGGTTTAGATGATTCTGTCACTTAGAAAAAATGACTTCTAGAGACTCAAACACCTACCATGCAAGCAGCAAGTGTAAACAATAAAACGGACCACGTCCAGCTCTTTCTTTGGAAATGCATTTTTCTTGTTGTCTTGCACTCCTGTGTGCATGGAGTGTTAGTCCCAGATGAGAGAAGGAGGCCGGAGGATGTAAGGAGTTTCTGGTAGGGCCTGTGCTGGTATTCTGTAGAGAAGGAAATGAAAGTCTTTTACATTTTCATTGGATAAACATTAGTGATACTGATGATGATCAGAGTCTTATCTGGCCTGATGTTTCCACCGCCAACCAGAATGGATAAAAGCCAATCCAGCTCACTGATCATTAACTAAATGGGCAGACTAAACCAAAGGTGTGTTACTTACTCTATGGAACTTTGAAGTAACACAACACACCCACCAAAACCTGATAACCCCCCATTAATAAAATATGCATTAAACTATGGTCTGCACAAATGCAAACTACTTCAGTTTTCTTTGTTATATTGACACGGTTCGTACACAGTGTATAACAGTACAATTTTTTTTTTTGCAGTCCAGTCATGTTATCGTTTATTGATAGAGAGCCTTTTGAAATCATGACCTCAAGAGCTTTCATTTGCACTGAAAAAAATTATTCTGAAAGGTAAGATTTATGACACAAGTATGTCCGTCTCGTTTATATACATTTTTAATGCTTTTGAAAGAAGTCCTTAGTGCTCACCAAGTCTGGATTGTTTGGTTAAAAACGGTAAAAAAAGAACTAATGTAAAATATTATTAGAATTGATCTATATATGAAATATTATTCGACTTTAAAATGTAATTTACTTACTGTATGTTGATGCAAAGCTGAATTCAATAATCTGAAGAAACATATACATATTCACTTTTGGTAATTTGTTGTTCCTCTTCTAAACAAAAGTATACATTTGTTAAAAAAACAACCCCCCCCCCCCCCCCCCCCAAAAAAAAACAGTCACTTCAGACTTTAAAATTATAATAATTATACTCAGTCCAGATTTTGAATCGTAGCATATGACCTTATATGCCTTTGTTGCTGTAACAGGACTATTGATCAAAAGAAATGTTATCAAATCAAATTAATGTTATATTATTTTAATAATCTGTTGCATTGCCAGAAGCTTAAACTAAGCTATTGTAATTATCTTTATCATAATCACCACAGTTATTTATTTGATTGCTTTTAAATAATTGCTTTTGTATAACATTCCTCATTGGTAAGTGGCCTACAAATAAAATTTTTCAATAAAGGTATAGAAGTAAATTATTGAGGTAGCGATACAGTTAAGCATTTTCAAAAAAAAAACCCTAAATATAAATACATTTATAAAAACATAAATTATTAATTTATTTATAATTATGGTTTATATCCACTTTCCCTGAACCACCACATAGGCCAAAGGTTTACATAGTTGTCCTTCAGGATTGTAAGTTGAAGCAATCAGATAAGGCTTGGATTGTTGATAAGATTAAGCATGCAACTTGATAAACACATACTTAATGTGCCAAAATTAAGTTTGCGAATGCACTGAAATCAATTAGGATTAGTTTAACACATGGTACATTTTTTCCCTATACTTTAAGTTAATGTGGACCCGCAACTCTTTGGTTACCCACAGTCTTCAAAATATCTTCTTCTGTGTACAAGAATAAAGGTTTGATACAACATTAAGTAAATAATGACAGAATTTAATACTTTTTGGGTGGTTTAGTTCAATCAAAAATGAAAATTAGCAACCCTTGTTCCCTGAAGGAGTCATGAGACGTTACATCCTCCTGCCACAACCCTGGGTCACACTGACCCCGGGGTCGGCTCCTCAGCAAAAGCCTGCAGGTGCACTGCATCAGTGCTCTCTTATGCTCACATAGTGATGAGGTGCACCTGGATGCAATCAGTGCACGCCAATATTAATTGGCTATTTCTTAAAGGCTCAGAGGCGATTGGTCTCTCATGTGAGTTCCCATATGTAACGTCGGAGTGACTAGACTGGACATCTCAGGTTATGTATATAACCCTGTTCCTTGAAGGAACGAGACGCTGCGCAGACGAGACGCTATGGGAACACCCTCAGCATGAAGGCTCTGAATCGTGTGTTGAATCATCCCATGATGAGTTGGGACGTCATGGCGGGTGACGTTACTTGCCAGGAAGCATATAAGTGCGTGGAAAACGGCCAGAAGCTCCTGTCATCAAGCAGAGTGGCGGCAGAACTCCAGGGAGCAGAGCGATCGGGGGAAAGGCATACAGAGGGAGCCTTGGCCACTTCTGTACCATGGCATCCAGTCCCAGAGGAGCTGAGTACCAGCTGAGAGAGCGTACCAGAGGGGACATTGCGAGTTCTCTCTAGATGCGAAGAGGTCCACCTCTGCTCCACCACTTATGGGTTAGGCATCCATTCCCCGGGCCTCGGCCCCTGTCTCGACAGGATGTCTGCTCCTGCATTTAGATGCCCGGGAATATAGGTGGCTCTCAACGAGAGAGACCTCTCCCGGGCCCACACAAGGATCTGGTGTGCCAGCTTGTACAAGGGGCTTGCGCAGACCTCCTTGGGGATTGATGTAAGAGACAACAGCTGAGTTGTCGGTGCGCACCAACCAGAGTATGTGAGCGGAGCGGAGTGGGTGCAGAGCGAGGAGTGGAGCGGCATGATTTTGCCTGGAGTTTGGAGCGGATTTTTTGAAAAACGGAGCGTCGCGATTTTCTCTCGCTCCAAGAGCCCTCCACTAACGCTTCCGCCCATAATGCAACTGCATTAGATTCATGTTGTGTAAAGCACAGTTAAGCACCACTGACAGAAAGATGTATTTTATGAAATACTATCTTAAAGAAGGTTAATAAAAAATACAAATGTATCTTTAATGACGACAAAGGAGAAAGCGAGTGCGGGTAGGTGATAGCAAGTTAAAAAAAGGCAATAATAGCCTACATGCATTTTTTTTTCGTTTGGCCACTTGTTTAACTTATTTTAGTTTAGTTATTTTATTTTATTTAATGTAATGTTTTTCTTCTGTTATTCATTCAATCTAGCCACATCCAGCATTTGTATTTCATTTTGTTCAAAAGTGAGCTTAGCCAATATATATTGTTCTGTTCTACTACTGTTCTACTAAAGCACGTTGATGTTTTTCTCAGAGTATTGTGTATTTGTTTTTCACATAATGCAGGTTCGATATAAAAATAAATAAATAATAAAAAAAATTACAGTGGAGCGTTAATTAGAGACATTTTCTTCATGGAGCGAGGATCAAGTAAGGAGGGAGCGGGGAGTGAGCGGAGTGATCATGAAATGCTCTGAGAGCGGAGCGGAAATTCTTGCTGCTCTACTCCGCTCACATACTCTGATGCTGTGAGCACATTCAAGGCAAGAAGCAGGCATCTGTCAGTTAGACCGTTTACACTAGTGAGTTTTACAATAAAAATGATCCTCATTTAGACTGCCGTTTTCCCTGTGTTCTGGAAGTTGCCTATTCTTTTAGAATAGGAAATCTACCTATACATATCTATGGGTACAACAATGAGCATGAGGTTATTGTTTACGCGGTCATCAAGGATACGCAGAGTTAATATGGGCAGCCAAGCCATTATTTTCAAAAGTCTCCATTTTTGGTCTGTTTACACTGAAACGCGATCCTGGAGTTTTCAAACTAAAAGAAGGCATGCAGCATTTCCTAAGTCTCTGTTTTTAAGGGTTCGAAAACGCTGGAGTACTGTAAACAACATGCATAGCTGTACAAAAGTTATTAATTTTCGGAGTGAAGCCCTAAACATAGTCAGTTTATACTTTTATTTATTTTTATTTTTTCCTTTCAGATTTGTCCAGTCATAAATGTTCATCACTGATTACAAATTACAAGATGAAAACTGTAGTTAATAACATAATATGCATTACACATATTAGGTAATGTAGTCTGACTACTTTCTAATTACATTTCAAGAGTTCACGCTTTCCTCATTAATATGACGTTTGCGGGTTTGGCATGCTGTCAGGGGAGCGAGCTCGGGAGAACGGCGAACCGCGAACCCTAGTGGTAAGAACCCTAGTGATATAAACCCTAAAGTGGGCAAGGGTTCGAAGTTCGGCTCGGT
>JAUCNO010001851.1:13996011-14033671 GCA_032353835.1 Enteromius viviparus
ATGTTTCAGGGGGGTACCACTCAAATACATCATCTTGGATCTTGGTGATATTAACTTTATCTGGCTTGACTAAGGGTTTGAAATAACATTTTATTTAGCAATATAGAACAGTTGGGCTTGCTTGATTGATTGAGTGAAATATTCAATTAAAACTTCTAAAGTGAAGGGAATTGACATTGAAATTTGTGATAGGTCTGTAATTAGCTAAATCTTTGGGGTCAAGTTGCAGTACAGTTACAGGAGCAACTGTATCTAAAGGGCTAGAAAAGAGAGAGTGTATGGCTTCTGTTGCATCATCAAGTTTTTCTGTGCTATTAGACGTTCTATGGAATTTAGATAAATCAGGGAGATTACTTACAAAGCAGTCTTTGTGGTAGAGGTGATAGTTCTACCATACTTGTAACAGGATGCAGAATTTACAGGTTTATCTGTATGGACGAACAGATACAAACACGCAGCAAACACACAGCAGACTCTCAGTAGGCAGGAGCAATCGAGCAGGATGGAGCCTGTAGGTGAGGCTGGATCATGAATGATTCCCTCGAACATAAACGCATTTCGATTGATCAAGGGTGCGTTTTCCTTCGGAACCTAACTTAACATTAATCCTCTGCGTCTTTAGTCACTAAGATGTCGGGGGTAAATGAATACTGCTATGTTCATTAACACATACAACAACAAAACACCTGAATCGCTTAGGAGTCTTGCTTGTCTCTGCATCCTGGTCTGATGAAGGCTCACTCAGGGCGAGTCTGAGGTAAGACACCAGTTCAGTCTGTGTGACACGCTACTGTCAATCAACTATTTTGGGAGTGGCCTCTGTCTGTGGGATGCCAAGAATGGTTTTATTTCAGAAGGGGCAACTTTGTATTTTTTATTTTTTTTTTAATTAAAAAGAAAACCACTGGGTGGATCGCTATCATTGAGAGGTGTTTGTGTTCACACACTCCAAACACAGATTTCAGTTCAAACAGCTTGTAAAAGTTGTGACCCCTTTAAGGCATTTTCAAATGCCATCCGATAAATTGTTATTGATCTGGAAAATCATTGCACAAATAAATTTCACCATGGCATATTTTAAAAACACAAAACCTGTATAAATATAAATAGTTGTAATATTTTGTCAGGAATAAAAAAGCAGATTGTCAAGCAGAGGGGTGTGTTCCCTTTAGACCTGCATTTATAAAAATGAAGAATTGACAGATGTCAGGACAATAGCATCAAGCATCAAAGAACAATTAAAAATGATCAATATGGTAATAAAATACAAATCAGCCCTCACCTTTTATGTATTCCTGTGTTTTCTCCTGTTAAAAAAGATACGTCAAATGTAAAGGGAGATATATAAATATATATATATTTTTTTATAAAATACTATAGCTTAAACTGTACTTACTGGTGATGGTGACTCCAGTCACCCCAAACTTCTTTAGTTAGTGGGTCCTGTGCTCGGACGCAGAAAGTATATGGTTTTTTGATTTTCACCTTGTACTGTGTTTTGTTGGTTTCATTATTCTATTAAATTAACATATTTTGATGTTAATAACTATCAGCAACAAAACATTAAACAAATGTATGTATAAAATAAGAAAAAAAATGTCTTACTTCGACGCGACTTCCTATGTAGTCACAGCTATTATTGTTGGGAACCACTTTTACTTCATAAGAGAGGGGAAAGAAACTGCAGGGGAAACTCCATGTTTCAGGGGGGTACCACTCAAATACATCATCTTGGATCTTGGTGATATTAACTTTATCTGGCTTGACTAAGGGTATGAAATAACATTTTATTTAGCAATCTAGAACAGTTGGGCTTGCTTGCTTGATTGATGAGTGAAATTTTCAATTAAAACTTCTGAAGTGAAGGGAAGCGCTCCGCATTTAACCCATCCAACGTGGAGTGAGAAGTGAACAACCAAACACCCTGTGAAAACACCCAGGGAGCAGTTGGAGGAACAGTGTCTTGCTCAAGGGTCTCACCTCAGTCGTGGTATAGAAGGTGGAGAGAGTGCTGTAAATTCACTCCCACCACCTACAATCCCTGCCGGACCTCGAACCCGCGACCTTTGGGTTCAACTCCCTATCCTTTAGGCCATGACTGCTACGATTACCTTCTGAAATCCTGAATTCCAGTGGTCTACTATCATTAAACTATTACTAAAAAATTTGTGTTCATGTTGTGTTGTGTTTTGCTCCTTGTTACCCTATTTTTCTATGTGTTTTGCCCATATTTAGTGGGCAATTAGCTTTATTGATTAATCACCTGCACCTGTGTTCCTAATTGTCTGTTCGGTTCTAATTTGTTGGATCTATTCATTACGTTTCTTGTGTTTCTTTGATTTATATTCAAGTTTTCATGTTGGATTATCTCTGTGTTTAAGACAGTTTATTATTTCATGCTTCCTGCTTTCTCCCTGCCTCAATGTTACGTGACAATTAGTCAAGCTCTGTAATTTTATTTATTTATTTTTTAATAAATGGCTTCTTCATACCCTTGTGAAAAAGAAGTGTGATTAATTGTATTTATGCCTGCTTGCAAATAACAATATTAAATAAATGTCCACAAAAGTGTCCTTAAGGAGAGTACACTTTCATAATTTTAATCTAGATTTAAATCTAGATTAAAGACAAATCTTTTTAGCCAAGCATTCGAATAATACATCTCAACTTTTCCTGAAGTTATATCTGATGAGATGTTCATTATTAATCTTTTAGCTCTGGTTTAACAAATCTTAATTTTCTTAGTTTGAACAGCAGCTACGCTAATCTTGTTCCTATTTGTTCTGTTCTGCCATGGGATTGTCATCCCGTGGTAACTAGGAATTAACAAGCTCCAGCCTGGATCAAGAACACTTAAGAAGAGATGATGCCAACCCCACAGAGGACTTCAGATGATGCCAACCCTGGAACAACACAGCACTAACGAACTCTTCGAATGTTCCTTGTCTGTTTGAATATGTCAAATTGATCTTTATCTCACACCTGTTCATGTACAAACTACTGCTACATATACAGTAAACATTACTTTGTTTTAAAGCTGCTTTGCAATTATATGTATCCTGAAAAGCGCTATACAAATAAATTTGAATTGAATTGAATCACCCAGCCACAGCTATTCTCACCCTCCTTGTACGACCCGCTCGGTCCCGCCTGTTGCCTGGCCCTCTCCGGCCCCGCTCTGCCTGCCCGCCACGGCCTCTCTTGGTCGTATTTTCCGCCCCAGTCCTATCTCTGTCCTTGTACTACCTGTTGCCAGCCCTCTGGCCATTCTGCCTGCTGCCTGGTCTCTCTCCGGCCTCGCTCTACCTGCCCATTCGGCCCCCTGGCCATTTTGCCCGGCCTCTCTTGGCCTGCACTGCCTGCCACGGTCCTATCTGGCTGTTTTGCCCGCCGCCTGACCTCTCTCTGGCCTGCAATGCCTGCCACAGACTTCTCTAGCCGTTTTGCGCGCTGCCTGGCCTCTCTCTGGCCTGCACTGCCTGCTACGGTCCTCGGAGGCTCGGAGGCCGCCGGGCTCCCTGTCTGTCCCCCGGACAGTTCACCAAACAAGCTAATTTATCGCTGAGGAAGTGGGAACTAGTGAAATTGAAGATCAAATAAATAGTATGGCGAATAAAAATGAAAAACTGTGCCACAACCCAAATGCAAAAATGCATTTTTTCCTAAAATGAATGCTTTATTTCAAATAAAATAACTTGAGCACACATCAGATCATAACTACTTACAAAATCATAAGTAAGATTAAGACCACGCAGCATAGCTTGAAGATAACCGAACACCCAAAAGCACCATCCACATTCACAACTTCACACTCACAGTTATTATAATAGGAAAGCATTTCCTTAAGATCTTGTCTTGACTCTGTTACTCGTTTTTTTTGTTAGTACTTTTCCATGTGTCAAAATAGTGTCTGACTCACTGGCCCATCTTTTCCCCCTGAGATTTCCGGTCCAGCTGTGGTGAAATATCTGTCTCACTGAAGGTACACCGAAGGCCTTTCAATCACACTTACCATCCTAAATTAGCGGAGTAGGGTGAATTCAGGTCTTATTTAGATGGTGAGCTATTCTTCAAACGTCTGAAATGTCTACGCTGCTCTTTTTACACGCCTGATGTCATGTCTGAGTTTCAGACCTCGGATCATTTTCTCCAAACCAGAAAGATCTGAATGTTCTCATCCACTTGTACCAAATGTACTAAGATCAAACCCAATCATGGTCACATAATTAATTTGGTTTCAGAATATAGAACTTGAAAAGCACTAGAAAACAGTAGACCAGTTTCCAAAAATATGCTGGCCTTTTTAGTAGAGAACAAAGTGGTATAAATAGCTGTGCCGTAAATTGCAGAATAGTTTCAATACCTAAACTCTAGCCTGTAAGCAAACACTGTTTAGTTAGTCTGCCGTGTTGGATGTTTTGCACTGATTTGTGGGCACCAGCCTTCATTTTGCCAACTGCTTAACAAAAGACTCTACCCTGATGGCTCAAAAAACAGGGCGGTTCCACCCAGTGATAACTCTAAAGACACAAATTTACCTCTGCTCCACCCCATAATACATGTGTTAGAGTGTAATTAGAGAAATGGAAAGGGTATTTGTGTGTCTGGATTTCTTCTTAGACATAAACAGATGGGTGGCCAAGTTCCTTATGTGGTCAGGCTTGTGCTATGTAATCATTACCTGTCAGTGGCCACTGCAGTTAGAGGGACACATCAATTGACTTACACATTCAACAATGACTCTGGCATTTCCTTTACCAAACCAAGATTTCCTGATTTTAACCTTAAATGGACACCATGAATGTACAATTTTTAATAGCTGTTTTATATTATGTTTTAAGGAAACTTTTTAACATGTCTCCTAACTACACGCAACACAACAAGATTCCAGCAACAAGCTAGGTCAGAGCCAGCTGGGTGAGTGAGACATAACCTGCAGGTGGGCTGTACAAATCAACAGAAGATTTTTTTCTGAGATTGTTTGTTTCAATGACATCTGGGTTGTAGTATTTGTTCACACTCCTGGTGGCAGTAGTGGACGAATTTTGTTGCGATCCGTCAATAAAAAACGAACATGTTGAATTTCAGCTGCAGTGTGGTAGAAGAGCGTAAGAGGGAAGTGTGTTGTACAACTTTTGTTTGTTTTGTTTCTAAAAAATTATTAAAAGCTGTAAAAGGTGCATTTTCTTAATTGCTTTTGTACAATGCTTTGAGCATCACACTCTGTTATAACACTATTTGCTGGATGAAACTACGCCAAAATCTGTCTCAGATATCATATCTGTTCTTTTTGTACTTTTTGGGAATGGCAAGATTACTGTGAAAAAAAAAAAAAAATGTCTTTAATTGTTTGAAATCGGAGCAATAATTTTAAATTTTTTCAATGTAGAAGTACTGTAAGTAGTAGTATGAAGTAAGAACTCTGATATGAAGCAAAGTTTACTGTGTTTTATATAAATTTAACTACTGTATATATAAATGTTATACAAATTATTTAACTATAATATAAACTATAACTATATTTAAATATAAATAAAGTAAAAAACATAATTTCAGCAGATTGTACACCAGTTTGGCCTTCTGTTTTTAACAAGGTAAGCATAATCAATTTTTGATGATGATTCAAAATGCATATGATGAAATACTTTGAATTCACTTTTTTTTTCAGTTTTTTTTCCAAGGATAAACTATAAACAGTTGATGGCGCTTAATCTTCAAGGGGGTGAACAAATGTTACTTTCAGTGTTTTTTGTTAACAGCCTGTGGTAACTGTTGCTATCTTTTCTCTTGCCAACTTTAGTCTCTCATCTGCTATGGTAACTACTTATTCCTAGTACTCAATATTATCTTTATTAATCACACATTTAGCTCCGGAGTACAAGTGTATCTCACAATAATACATGTACTGTATGTTCCTTGGTAGGCTACTGTAGAAGAATGTAAACATAAAATGTTATATCCATAAATATGGATTAAAGGATTTAAACTGAAGTATGAAGTATGGCAATGTGCAAAGACATGATTTCAATGTTGACAGTGAATTTGGTTACAATACTGAAATACAAAACTGTAAGAATTTCAATTGAAACTATGAAAATGCATTCCACAGCTCCAGCTTGGATGAATCTAATGTTTTAATGAGTATGTTTGGCTATCAGTCACTGCACCTGTTGATATTCTTCACAATCACAAGTTCAAGCATACGTCTTGGAATACATGACCAAAATAAGTATTTTCACTAGATATTATCACCTGAACAAGTACGTTACAAGTCTGCTATGTTTGTTCTGACCAACTGAGGAAGCATTACAATAAATCCTACTACCAATGAAATCGTAGAAATGAGGCCGTACAAATTGGTTGTGAGACTTTGTTGGCTTTAACACATCTTTGCTTTGATTTCTTTTCAAGATCTGAGATCTGTTGTTGCTTTCATAACATAAATGTCATGCAAAGTTATATTTAATCTCATATAAGACACATTTATCTTTGAATAAAGCAAACAAACATCTGAGATTATCAGATAGTTTGTATGATGATGTTGCAGCCACAACATTGAAGAAATTTCTAAAATAGAGATTTCACTTGTCTGATTAACATGGAAAATATATCATATCTTTTGTCATGTGTTTATATGTGCTTAGTTTTGTTAATTTTTATTTTTTTATTTCATTTGGTACTGCTGCCGTCATAAAGTTTTAATTTTTAAAGCTTTACAAATATATAACATGACATGTAAGGCCCTGTGACAAATAGCAACTTTTTTAACCAGGTGTTCTATGTAATTTATCATTGTAAATATGTAAAGATACCGTTTTTGTTTTTTTTTGCATACAGATGACAAGATGACAAGTTAGTTATGCTAAGATATACATGTATAACATTTTGTCACACCTCAAGTTACAAAGAAATTTATAGCAATGTATTATTATTTTTTTTCAATTATCCAGTCATTCTCTCAAATTAATTGTGTATGCAGAGCATTTGTAGCTTATATGGACTAAACGCCCCTAGTTAGACCTCTCCTAAAATGTGCAGAAAAATAATAAATCTAGCCAAGTGGCCTGATCTGACTTCACAGTTCCTGTCCGCTTTCACCTTTCATGCTGATCGACTTGACTACAGCTTTCCCTCTCAGCTCTGTTTGATAAGTTATCCTCAGCAAACCTGTAAGTTTATTAGCCTTGCGAGTTTCCTGCGCCACTGCCCTGCATCAATGTCATCTTTCAGAGCCGTGTGCAGGGGGGGAGCAGCCACAAAGGGATCTTTCTGTAGCCTGCTGCTGGGCTCGTGTCTTTGACCTACATGCCTCCCTCTTTCGCTGCATTTTTCAACAGCTTCTCAAACCCGCAGACCCAGACGGAAACATTGAACAAGTCAGGGAGTTCTTCCCAGAAAACCCCAACCAAAAAGACGAAAGATGAAGGAAAGGAAAAAGATCGTACACTTCAGCATCAGATGGCATATCCTCCATCTTCCTTTGCTATGGCAACTTTCAAACTTTATGTAGTTTTTGCAGTTCACATTGACAATGATGTGCAGTTACGAAGAATCCCAGAGTCATTCATTTCAGTAGCTATGTTTCCATCCCCTTATTTGTATGTGCATTTTCGAATTCCAATAGTATGCGAAAATGCACATAATTGGAAAATTCATGCTAATTCGTAAAAAATTTCGAATTTAAATTTTTTTTCCGCAAAAATCGAATCTCTGGAAATTTCTGTGAGACTGGGCTGGAAATACCAAATTTAAAAAATGCTGGAGGGCAACGCCAAGATGCGCGTTGTAATTCTACAAATGCGCACATTTATGGCGGAATTTTTTTTTTTATCCGATTAGAAAAATATTTTATTGTTGATATTTTGTTGACACATTTCCCTGAAAGTGACGTTTTTGTTCTCTTTGACTCATTGGATAGAAACGGTGCTTTATTTGCATATGTTTTATGCAATATTCATAAAAAATCTAATATATCATATAGAAATGTTGTGCATAAATTTAATTTCAATCTTTGGATGTAAACTATGGAAACCTGAAGCAGATCTGATAGATTGATACAAGTATAACTTTTATTGGTTGATTATAAAGTGTTTAGCTGCTTTGCTTAATTGTGCTGTTATGACTTATTTCAAGATTTAAACTTATCTCTGATTCCAGCTGAGCAGTGACTCCCCCACACATTCCTTTATTCATTAGGGTAAAATTCCAACATTTCATCAATCTCACTTAAAGACGGGTTCAAGAATGTGTCACTGAACATGTATCATAGATTGCATACATCTGCAATCTCTTTCTAACTTACATGTCTTCTGTGTCAACACATTAAGTTCTAAACTGTGGTGATTGATTTGCATGGTTTGTAAGAACCAAGTGTCATGTGATGGGTATGTTAGGGTTCACACATGTACATTAGTAGGATGTTCAGAATGTGGATATTTAAAGACATGTCCTATTTGTGTACATTTTTTTGGAAAAGTTTATAACTGCACTGTATTTTCACATGTTTAGCAGTTAACTTATTAGACTTATTGGAACTTGATCTGGCTTGATGATTTATATTTAAAGAAAATAAAAAAAGCAAAATGTAAACTAAATATAGGCAGCCATTTCTCTTTAAAAACATCTTTTATTATTCCAACAATTTCAAAATAAGTTAGGATACTGACCTGGTTGAAACATTTGCAAGGAACAAGAGAATGTAAATCATTTGACATCTCCAAGACATTTTCAGTTCAGAAAATAAGGCAGTATTACCTTGTAATACAGTAAAAACACCTTCAGCAAAACATTGTCTACAAAAAAAAAAAAAAAATTAAAAAAAAAAAAATCCACTAGGATTAATTTTAAATCCTGCCGTTTCTTATTGTGCAAACATACAAAATTATACTTTGCTGACAGCATATTCATAGTTTCATATCATGGGTCCATATATTTTAAAAACATGGTCAGCTTCTATATGGAGGAACCACTGAAGTCATGTGTTATACCATTGACATTAATATTTTACAGTACTTTGAGCTCATCTTCCTTTTTTACCAACTTTCTTTTTGTGTTTGTGAGCTTGGAGCGCACACTGGGTAGGGGGTTTGTCCATTAGAGGATCCCAACAGAAACTAGCTAATATTGAACATATGGTGTAACTCTAAATGTTGATGCAGTTTTCATGTGCTGTTGAGGAAGTATATTCCAAAAGTTGTCCAGAAATCTCTACTTTTTAGGGTTTAAAAGTGTAACTGTCTTGCACAATGTTTGCATCATTCTCTGCCGTAACACAGGAGTGATTAAAATGCAATGATAAAGTGCAATTACACAAATAATGTGCATCCTTTGCTCTCAATTGTGTTGCAATGGCACTAAAATATTTCTGTGTTCGTTGGAATGTTAAAATAAGAAAAACGTGGTGTCTGTTTTATTCAAATTAGAATCACTTGAATGCTTACTAATTTAACGATTATGGTCAAATCTCTCATTTGATTAGTGAAACAATGTTTATATGTATGAAATTCTGCCTGCGTGTTTGTGTGAGTGTGAATGCATCCATAAACTTTATTAAACATCTATTGAACAGCATTTTCTCTCGGCAGTAGTAAATGTTTCAAAAGACAGCAAATACAACAGCCACACAACAAATAAACCAAGAATAAAGCATTAAAAACAGACGAACAGCTGACACTACACAAACATATGAAAGCTAGTCAATTCCTAGTGTAGAACTGCTAGAACTATACGTGAGTCTAAGGATCTACGAAGGACACTGCTATGTAGCGTGTACCATTGGTCACAGGTAGTCCTTCATGAAGGTGGGTGAGTCTACCTGGATGCATGAAACTCCATCCTTTTCTAGGAGACTCTATGGAACAGTTATATCTGTGAAATCGACAACCTCCACCCTGAAATGGAAGGAAATGAGCTGTGATTTTGCAATATATTTAAAACCTGTTTTGAGAAACGTAAGACCAGTATATCCACTTACCTGGAAATCTAAGCCCTTGTTGTTGAGAGCAATATTAATGGTGAATGTTGAGGAATCGTGATGTGGTCTTAGATAGGATTGTCTGTTTGGAGTGTACTTCACCACAAAGTTCATGATTGCATAACCCTGAAAGAATAACAGATGGGAGACACAATCAAAACCCAACTCTGGTTCCGGTTTCAGTTCGTATGGAGAAAGTCTTTATTTAGCTAAAAATGTGACACTTTCACGCAAGCATTGACTGAGCTGCGATCGATGCTAACAACCATGACAGAAAAAGTCACGACTATCAAACAGGCCAAGTTTCAAACCAAGAAACCTGTCTTAAGTGCATGGAAAAACATTGTGCAGAACTACTGGATGAGTGCAAGAGACTCAGAGATAAATGTAATGACCTTGAGTCCCGCTCCAAATGCAATAACATTCGGCTGATAGGGGTTGCAGGGAAAGTGAGTTTATAACAGAATTACGTACAAAGCTGCTGGGCTCTGAAAACTTCACCAAACCTATCCAGATTAATCGCTCTCACAGCACAGTACTTTTATACTAAAAATACTACTTCTATATAAATAAAATAGATCAAACATACAGAGAAGGCAAAGTAAGGCTTTTAAGTTGGAACATAAGAGGCATAAATCATACCGTGAAAAGATGTAAGGTTTATACTGATATTAATAGATAGAAATGGTAGATATATAATTGTTCAGTCCCTATTACATTGGTTAATCTGTATGGTCCCAATTAAGATGACCCAGGTTTTTTTGAAAAGGTCTTAGCCAAATTACCTGACATTGCATTATGTAACGTAATTATCAGGGGAGATTTTAATTGTGTTATTGACCCAGTTAAAGATGCACTGCGTAGTCGCACCACAAAGAGTAAATCAGCAGCTACTTAACAAAACAATTTGAGAAATTTCAACATGATAGACATTCTATTCCTGCCAAAAAAATTGTTAAACAACTTAATCCAATTAAATAACGCCATTTTGAAGTAGGTAAGAAGCCTCACAAACTTCTAGCTTGGCAGCTTAAACAGTCCCAAGCATCTAGAGCCATTCATAAGATCAAGACGGAGAGTGGGGAAATAATTTGTACAGTATTTGTACAGTACTTACATTATTTAATGGCAAGTGTCTTAATAAAGACATATGGGGGTTGTAAATTTATGCCTTTAAGAATTTGGAAGTATTCAAGGTTAGAGTGTACAATCTATATGTATAATATGCAGTGATGGGCAGTAGCGTCACTAGTTTTCCTACATTTCTCAGCAGCGTGTTGGTAGCGTCGCTATTTTCACAACCAAATAGCTTTTCAGTAGCGAAGCTATTTTATTGATCAAGTAGCGCGGTAGCGTCCACACAAGCTAACGTTACATTTCCCAAGCATTTCTCTGTGTCTGTCTGTAGCTCCTTTTTGAAGAGTCTCCGCTAAACGTAAACTGCATACACGCCACACAGATATGCTGTTTTTGTTCAAACAAACCATAAATGCACATAGAAAATGTATCCTTGTGCCACAGCTGACACAGAAGAGCGTACTCTCCAAGATGACGCTACAAAAAGTCTTTTTTTTTCTTTCCGTACAAAAAGTATTCTCGTAACAACATAACATTACACTGTTAAAACATTCTCCAGAAATTACAGGATTACTGGCAGCTGTTTTCCAGTAACTTTATTTTATTTTTAATTTATGTTATTTACTGGGAACAGTCTGCTCAAAGATAAATGAACATGAAACATTAATAACTCTTTGTCTTTACAGAAAAAATAAAATAAAATAACAGCCTCATGCAAAGCATTTCTAGGAACCAATATCACGGGTTTGGAATGACATGTGGGACAAGTGAATAATTCTGGGGTGAAGTAACTCCCTAAACCATCCCTTCTGGCCAAAATAGTCCAGCCCATAATCCATAATATCACTTCCTCCAATAGAGAAAAAATCCACCTACTGTTGTCTTCTCACATAAAATCCTTGATCTAAGCTTGATCTGTTCATATTTCTCTCTTGATTTAAAAACAATGTCTTTTTCACTGGGAAAACTATGGATAGACAAGCTAGTTGGAAGCAAGTTTGAAGTTAAAACATAATTCATGATCAAAGTCAATCACTTAAGTATCTGTGTTCGTTCATAAAAAATATCATGTTTTATAAAAACGGGTGCAACACTAAAGTACACGTTTTAAACAAGCAATTATACAGTATGGAGATTTTGGACACTTTCATGATGAGTTGTCCTTGCTTATCCATTAAGAACAGATCTTGAGGTCAAATATAATTACCAACATAGAAAAAATGCTAAACAATAAGCTTGTGTAATTTTTGCAGCATAATAACCATGTTCTGTAACACTATTAGGCGAAATTCAATTATAAAAAGGTCCAGATTCCCAGCCAAAGTAATGGCATTACTTAAACTATTATCCCACAATGCAGCACAATACGACTACCATTTATTGTATTTACAATGACTTCTTGTGGAATAGGAAAATGCACTGGTCAAATTCTTAATACGACATTTTATTATAAGAAATCATTATCTTGAATCTTGTTAAAAACTGGCAGTGTGTGATTATAAAGAGAAGCAGAGGTCAAAACAATGAATACCAAATACATTGCATTTAATGATATTTAAAGCGGCAGAGAAAGATTCGATGCACAGCCAAAAACAGAGGGGAAAGTGCAGAGAAAGACAAATAAGCTGTGATAGGAAGAGAGAGAGAGAGAGTGTGAATGTGACCTCAGATTGCAGACTGCTGTTAAAGATTATCTAGCCCCTTGTGCCGTTTAATTCCAAACATAATCCTGCATCCAGAGTTCATGTTGTTTTTCCACTTTATACCACATGGCCTATTTCTCCACTGCACACATCGTTTCATTCACAAGTACAAACCCCCCTTTTATAGCGCTTGTGTGTGGATGTGCATGGAGCGTGTGCCGGCTAAACACTGAGTCCTGGACAACCACAATAAGGTTGATGCGTAGGAGGCCGTGCCATTAGACTCCTTCATGCATCCAGAGAACAACCTGTTTGTTCTTAGGGGTTTAAAATAGACGCACATTTGAAATTGGATCTGTTTGTCTTTGCTTACAGAACTGATTTTAGAGTATGCAAAAAACATCAGGAACTATTTTGTAGATTGGCTTACTGCATATAATCTTAACAGATCAATGGTTTTAGTTTGGTTTTGTGATGATAGGCCAAGTTTTTATTCTCAACTGTCATCCGCAGGCAGAGAAATATATTACCGTGTTGTGAAATACTGTATATTTTGATGTGAGAAATGATTTCGGTCAGTGCAACAATTATTTTTATTACGACATAAAATATTTCTTTTAATCCTTCTTGGGGCTTCATAGTCCCAAGGGCTATTTTATTAGCTAAAAATATCATATTAACGTTAATGCATCTAGATGATATCTGTATACTGTATCAAGAAACACATTTATGATGTGCATGATACATTTGCATCTTATGAATTTCACATCATTACTTGTTAGGCATCTCGGAGACACAAGATATATCTAAATTGCTAAAACTGTGATGAAACAGTTTGATACACTTCTGCTATGTTTTGTTCCAATGATTTCATTTTTTTAATGTTTATAAAAGAATCAATAATATCCACTACCTGTTTTCTAATAAGATCAGAACATTAAAGAATTTGAACTAAAAATGTTACATTTCAAAATTATTGCTATTATTTATTATTAGATATTATTTATGCATTGCAAATATGTTTTTTGCATATAGTAAGAATAAACCTCTAAGATTTTTATGATTTAGTCAACTAGGTCAACTCCAAACAGTGTTTATACAATATGCCACCTCCAGATGTCAGATTCACACACACATGACTTTTTACCTGTTAGTAAATACTGGGTTATATTGTACTTTTAAAATGTCCTTAAATAAAACAATAAAATAATAACAGGCCTATAGTATTTTAATCTGACTGGTATTTATTGGTTCACTTACTTAAAAAAAAAAAAACAGTTTTTGTTCTTTATTTCTGTTTTCTTTGTCTTTGCAAAGCACTTACATTTTGTATATAAATGTTATTATAGCAAAAAATACACTGCATTGTTTGTGCGTTTTGCATTTTCTTAGCATCTCTTCTATCTATTTGTATTTTTAACAGTTATTCCCTGCTGGCAGTGTGCATCACCCACTGAAACTGTTCACCTGTATGGAAAGTTGCTGTATGTTTTACCCACACAAAATGACATGGTAGGGTCAAGCATGAAAAGACATTACCGCCTTGAGCGCGTGGTTTGATGTTCCTGTTTTAACGATGTGACCTTGCCCAGAGCCCTTAGGCCAACCACAAAGGTGTCATAATAGAACACACTCTCTCGTGTGTGTGTGCGGTTGCACGGCTCTATGGTACTGCTAAAACTCACGTCACAAAATAAAAAACACGGGTAACCCCAACGACCACGTGCCAGTGGGAAAAGAGGGGCGAGCGCGTCAAGAGCCATATATGGAATGTCGGTCTAAGTCAACGGGCCATATATGGTGCTTCCGTGCGTGACGTCTGTTCCTTATGTGGAAAACGAAGGCGTGGCTGTGGCGGAGGAGACGCGATACAAATACTGTTTCCAACCCCGCCTTACTGTAGAATCACATCTGCTGACAAATAAAGGACTTTAAAACTAAGCTTTGAAGAAATACTGAGAACGAATTTACTTTAATTGACATTAAAGACAAAATTATTCGATTTTAATTAAGGTAATACTACTAAGTTACAGTGAAAACACACCAGGCAAAAACGGATAAAAACATAGTTTTGTGTCATCTGTTATTGTTCTTCATTTCTGGTGGACAAACAAATTCGTTCCAGTAATATTGAACGCGCTGTTGTTGATGCTGTGAAGAATACCCGTCTCTTCTCACGGTTGTTGTTTGTCTGGAGAGGTCATGGGTATGGGCGACCCTCTCGAGATCTCAGGCAGCGAGTTGGTTCATATTTTGCGGACTCCTTCTGAGCTCTTTGCGTCTGGGGGATGTATCGTGCTGGACTGCCGGCCGTTCCTCGCCTTCTCCCGAGCGCACATCATCGAGTCCCGCAACGTCAACTGGAACTCCATGCTGAGACGGAGGTCCAAGAGCTCCGTGGTGTGTCTGGAGTGGCTGGTGGCGGATAAGTCGCTCCTGGCCCAGCTGCGGAACGGGGACTTCTCTCCGGTGGTGGTCCTGGATGACAACAGTCGCTCGGTCAGAGACCTGAAGAGCGAAAGCCTGGCCAGTCTCCTCCTCAGTGCCCTACAGTCAGAGTCTGCCTCGACGCACATCTGCTTCTTACAAGGTAAACCTCACAAAACTAGACATGTTGTCATTGATTTTTGAGGGTAATACTTTAATGTCAAGTCCTAATCTACTGTAGGCTGCTTTATATATTTGTTCAAACTCTAAAATGGTTTTGCAGGTATTTATAAAAAGCTTTATGTGATAAAATCTAAATGAATTATAAGGGTTTGATTTATTATAACTCAGGTTTACTACGATATTTTACACGAACGAAATAAATAAATTAAAGGACATTTAAAATTGAAATAGCTTTTTAAAGGCACAAGGCTTTTCTTGTAGTAAGACCAGACCTTTATCTATTTAAGACCATCTATGTCTACTCTACATTAGCTCTGTATTTATATAAATTTAACTTGTTTGCATACTGCATGAACAGCTTTATACACTGTAAAAATGTTTTGTCAGATAAAATCATGAACTGTTTTTCATTCCATTAGATAATAATGTTACAAAGGAGAAATTTATTATTTTTTTGCTACACCTGCAGGCATATAATTTTTTCAGATGTGTGCTTGCTCCATTTGTAAAACCCTGTAAAATGTAGTGCACATTATTAACAACAAAATGTGTTCTTTGACCATTTCTAGGTGGATTTGACGGGTTCGTCACACTTTATCCAGAGCTCTGCTTTAGCCCTCCTGTCATGTGCTCAAATCATCCTGCTCTCAGCGATTCAGAGCCCATAGTTTCCGGAAGAAAGACTCCTCTCTATGATCAGGTTAGCTATGTCAATTCTCAAAATCATTATGAATGATCTAATATCATTTAATGTATCATAATTAGTTTTGAATACACTCATTGATTTTTGTCCTTTGTGGTTTCTAGGGTGGTCCAGTTGAAATCCTCCCTTTCCTCTTTCTGGGCAGTGCCCATCACTCCTCCAGACGAGAGACTCTGGAGCGATGTGGGATAACGGCTGTGCTCAATGTTTCCTCTTCCTGTCCCAACCTGTTCGAAGAGGAACTTCAGTACAAAACTCTGAAGGTGGAGGACAGTTTGGCCGCAGACATTCGTGTCCTGTTTCCAGAGGCCATCCACTTTATTGGTAGGTCTTAACAATATAAAAACACATCTCTGAATCCTTTAGAAATATAACAATGCCCTAAAAACTAATGCTCAACTTCATTGCATCTGCAGATTCGATAAAAGAGAGCGGTGGTCGAGTGCTGGTCCACTGTCAAGCAGGAATCTCCCGGTCAGCCACCATCTGCCTGGCGTATCTCATTCACTCTCGACGAGTGAGTCTGGACGAGGCCTTCGACTTCGTTAAACGCCGCCGACAAGTCATCTCACCCAACTTAGCCTTCATGGGCCAACTTCTTCAGTTCGAGACGGACGTTTTGTGCCCCTATTCTGTACTAGACAGAGAAAACAGCGGCACTGCCTTTTGAACTTTAATATCTCGAACTGGCTTTTAGAAAACAGATCTACCGGCCACAGCTTTGACCTCAAAGGCTGTAAAGATTTGCAAAGGTGCTTTCAGGAAGTTTTAGTTTGATGCTATCTACGGGTGTAGGACAAACAAGAGGCATGAGACTTTTAAGAAGAGGACCAAATAAGGCACATCAGCCCTAAACTACCCCCAACTGACACACCTGTTCTCCATTGTTTATGGCAATACAAAGTGTTGTTTCCGAACAACAACGGCATCTCTGACACACTTCTACAACACAGTAGCCCTCATTGAAAATGTCATCGTGACATCGTACTACTGAGATCTTTGACCCAAGATAAGATACTAATGAAACAGTCCAACAGCTTACCCAAAACTGGCTTAAAAACATTTTGCTTTCATTTACGTTTAGGATGTATGTGTGCTGATCGTCATACCGTGAAATTGCATCAGTCTGGGTTCCATTTGACTGATGCTGTGACCATATAAGGCTGTGATGTGTGGTTTGTCTTCTGTCTGCTAAATGTCAACTTTTTCCATGAAGATACTGTCTAATTGTCAGCCTCAAGTTTTAAAGGGCAAAGACCTGACAAACTGTGATCTTAGGTCATTTTAAAAGCAAGTTTGATTGTGTCGTGCTAGGCACTAAGGCCATTTTGTAATTTATTATTGTTTTTTATATAAAGTGTCATTTGATTTCCTTTCTGTTTGTGAATATTTATTTGTATATATTTTCATTCAAGCAATGCACTTTAAATTAGATTTGTTTGATAATATGATATTTTGTAAGCTATGTGGTTCACTTATTGCAAAATGTAAATAAAATGATGGATTCATTTTTAACGCAGAAGTCTTTGTTGTTGTGTCGTGTTTTAAAAAATTGTACGATAAGAAATTACGGTGCCAGTTCTTATTATAGGCCACCTTTCATATATGATATTAAAATCCAAATTTTAATTTACACTCAATCTGAAAAACATTACAATTAGCCGTTATGAGGATCGAATGTTACATATTTTTATGTTCTACAAGAATTCTCTTAAGCTTACCAGTTATTCAATTAAAAACACTATTAATAAATATTAGTACAATTTAATTTTTCGAATGTAATATTTTAAAATGTAATTTATTCACATAACTACGCACAGTGTCACATAATCCTTCATAAACCAGTATGTCTAACATGCTAGTTTGGTGTTTATTTCTAAACATTTATTATTATCATTTTTAAAAATTTAAATAATACTTCATAGCTGCAGAGGTGTCAAACTGATAATACTGCTTATTTTTTAGTTTATTTCACATTTTTGCAGTACATTTACTATCTGTCCTTGCTTGGTGCTACGAAAATGTAATGTTTTTGGATTGGCTATAAAAGCAGGTGGTATCTTTTACCACAGCGCCATCTGCTGGCGAAGCAAAATAAGACTGCACCTGTCAAGCATTAATACAGAAGACCACAAAGGGGCAGTGTTCGACTATAAATCAGAGTATGAGACGCTCTATGATTTACATGGTTTATAATAATAACGATTTAATTCTTAATTTGCGCTTTAACTGTTAAATGCGTTTAAGGTGAGCAGATACCAGTGAAGAAGCACAGCAGCAACTAGAGGAGTTTGTTTTATAATTTCGGAGCGTGTGTGAAAATCCTCAGCAAATCAGAGACCGCCAATCAAGGAGCATGTGGGGTGATTGTGTGACAGAAGGTCACTGCCGCCTACAGCCATCAGCATCTACAACTCTTTCATTGTGAGCGTGGCCGTGGAAAACACTGGTTTGTTAAGCTTCCTCCCAAACGTTGATGAAAGTTATGGTGAAACAGATTGCGGTTGGCCATGTGAGACAGATCCTGTGATGACAGTGTTGATATGATCATGCATTAACTCCCTCCAAACTGAGAACATCCTCTGAAAGCAACAGCTCTGGCGTGATGCTATCTGGCAAACATTTAAACTCATTTGCTTACTCAGGCTGTTTTAAATTGAAATTGAAATTGGACCCGGCCTTAGCTGTTTCATTTCTGTTTGAGCTCCAGTGAGGGCCTCTCAATATTATTCCATTACATTTTACCCAGTAAATATTTAGGCTCCCGCAAGGAAATCGTTAACTGTCTCATGCGCAAGCTTTATATTTGGTACTATTACTCTGACGCCAGCAATTTTTTTTTTTTTACTTTGAATACTTAAATAAATCATGGAAATAATGCTTACGACAGGCTTTGGGGAATATTGGCAGTCCTGTCAGCTCCGATGCATTTTGTCAGCTAAGTGAATTTGGAAAATGTGCATGTTGTCCAGGGTTAATTCTGTTTGTGAACTCTCACGCCATCGGTTTGCTCATAACAGCAAGAACATGATATAATCACAGTGGGTTTGTTTTTGTTGTTGGTTGCTTCAAATGACTGTCCTTAAATGTTACTTGGCTTGCAGCTACTGCTTCATTGCCACCAGAAACGGCAGAATTAACAGCAGGACCATGACATTTTCATAACCTCTCATAAAGTTTTGAAAATAAGCCATAACATGGTCTGTTATATATATATCTGAGTAATAGGCTTATCTGAGTAATAGGCTAATAGAAAAAAAAAAAATATATATATATATATATATATATATATTTTTTTTTTTAAATATACCCTTACTTGTACTATAAAATAATGTAATGAAGTTCAAATGAAGCATGTTTTTAGATAAATACTTGGATTATAGTTTAAATGATATCTAATGCATTTTCCTTTGACATACTTTATTATATCTTTACATTTATCTTCATAATTACCTTAATTGACTTTTAAAATATGGCTATAGTGTACTACCATATGAACTGAAAAGCATTTATGGTCAACAAACGTTTGTGAAATGGAATGAGGTAATTTATTTATTACATGTAAAATATATTTACTGTAAAATTGTATTTTTTATTAAATTGCATGCATTTAAATGCAGTTATTTAATGTGCTTTAAAAAGTAAAACGTTTAATTTGACATTATTGCAAAGTTAACTTTCTAAAAGTGCACTTATACATAAGAAACATGAAGACATTAAGTACTCTCGCCGGGCTTTATTTTATTAATATTATATCATTTGCAAGCACAGTTTGAGAATTATACATTCAATACAATTAAGTGCACTTGTTTTTCACAAGGGTTGGCAAACTAAACAGCCTGATCTGATATCTCAGTCTATCACTACTAAGAAGAAAATGACTTCTCTCCAGAAGGAACACCGTGACCCTCTCGAGAACTACTGGGGGAAAAAATAAATGGAAAAAAGTTCTCCAAAGAGAACTTCATTCTAAAGAATGTCATGATCTTAAAAGACATGCAGACATTAATGGAAAAAAAAATAATCTGACATGCAGTGGAACTTCAAATGTGAAACATTCAAATGTAGTAATCAAGTCACACTTTTTAGACAATAGACTTTAACCAAGTTAGACGCTATACTGAATTTAACACGGACAAAAACCAGGCTGTGAGGAATATTGAAAGTCTTTACACTGGCGCGCAACGCATAAACGTAGAGTTCTCTAAACAGTTTGATCTACTGAGAGTTCGGTAAGAAGTTTAGTCAGCTGAACGATTGGAATGATGTTAAACAACAGTACAATCTACTGAACGCACGGTACTATAACGCATCGCCTTATTTGAGCTCTTGTCAAAAATGTAATATGTTGCTGCAGAATGTCTACAGGAGTAGGTTTCAAAAGAAACGTGAATGCTGAAGAAGTATTCAATTATCAGACAATATATGCATTATGCTTAAATACTCTTGTATTTTTGTTGTCCATAAGAGGGCAGAGCTCACCACCGGGTTGATATATCTCTTCCCTGTCATCCATCCATTTATCCATCCATCTATCCTTCTATCTATCCATGTAAAAAGCAGTTCAATATCTCTGTAAAGCCCAGTACTCCACTGAAGAGCTCTCGGTTCGAAATATTACTTCGTGCAAACATTTATTTAATATATTTTTTTGCACACTGGAAATGGTGCGACTCATTCGACCCGTTTGACACAACGTCCTGTGTTCTTTTTTAAAATCACGACGGTAATACGGGTGATCAGGAAATAGAAATCCACTGATCCTAATGGATACGCTTGAAGAGGTTCTAAATTGCATTTGGGTATACGTTGCACTTTCTCGTCTGAAGAGAGCATTAAACCACTTGATCTTTATGAAATGAAGCGCGAGCGCGGTGCGGAGGAAGCGCTCGGCCGTCACGAGTCCTTTTACGCACGAGAGCGCAGTTTGTCATTAAAGTTTGAAACGTTCCAAACGGGGCTTTTACGGTTTATTTATTACTAATTTGTTGCTTTTTGTTGGGTTTGAGGCAATCAGCAACACGTAGTTCTGAACAGTTACACACCTATAGCTACAGTAAATAAAACAGCCTTTAAATTTTCACACTTTGCAATAGAGTTTGAGGTGGTCATACGCCTATAAAGAAAATTTCTCAAACGAATATATCAAATGAATCCTGTACCTACACTTCATTGTGTAAATCAAAATCGTTACCTTTATCCCTTTTGGATACAAGTTGTTTTGACTGTTGGCTTCTCCAAAATGCATTATCTGAATTGCATCCACTACACGCCTGTATTTGTTTTATGTCTGACAATAGAGTGTTAGGATAGGTCAGGCTTTTAAGTGGGAGGGAAGAGTTCGCCTCATGACGCCCGTCCTGACATCACTTATACTGGGGTACTGAGGAGAACCGCTGCGTAGATATGAAGCCAGAGCGGCTCGCGCGAGCCGCACCGATACTTTAAACTGTCACTGAGGTAATGCGCGAGGCACGCAGAAGGCATTCAACTTGCTGATTGAGATACTGTGACTAAAACGGGAGAAACACGGAGGGAGACGGACGACAAACTGTTTTCAGACATTATACTTCTTTTTAGTGCTTGGACATACCAGACAAATTTCGGCGTGCCTCTGATTCTTTATTAAGCCGACTTTCTCCACTCAGGAATGTAACAACGGCAAAACTACAACAGACTCCATCGTTTATCAGGGTAGTTGTTGCGCTTAAATTCTTTTTGTAAACTTGTGAAAACTGTGAGGGGAACTGGCACATCGCCGCGCGCTGCTGCGTGCTCTCTGGAGATTTATATTTAAAGCCTTGCGCTCCGTGGAGGCTTGTGCATCTGGGTAACCTAGATTAAAGCATTCCAATATATTTGTTTTGTAAGCATTTGTTACGATTTTATAACGTTTTTACTCTTAATTTGATCTTTAGAATATGTAAAATGTTAATAATTGTTACTTTAATCATTTATGGAAGCACAATATTGCGCTGCTTTTTCTTATTGGAAATTAATCGATCTGTGGCAACGTAGCTTGTATTTCTGCTTTGGTTCTAGAAGTTTTTGTTTGTTTTATTTTAGTTTTTCCCCTCACATTATCTGTCGTCTATATTTATAAAAAAAAAACATTCTGAAGTTGATAATTTATCAAAAGAGCTGTAAATACTAGTTTATCAGAACCATACATTTTAATTAAATATATGTAATATATCGCACATCAAATTCATTTGATGCCTGCCTTTTAAATTGATTTGTACTTTTCCATACTTATTCCATAACCCAGATATGACGCTTATTGCAAATTTGATGCAAAGTAATAAACTACCAACACTCGACGAAATGTGAAAGAACAATGGCTGATTGAATCTTTAGCTCGGTGGACAATGTATCCATTCGTTTATACGTAATTTCCTTTATTTAGTTTCAAACAAACATATTTTATTGAGTTATATTTTCCTAAAAATAGATAAATAAATAAAGCAGCTTAACGTGATTATTCAATTTATTCTGTCCACATTCGGATTTCTAATAGAGACGATTAGTCCACGTGCTGCACCCTCAGTTGCCGCGCTTTGGCAGTCATGGAAAGCGCGTGCTCTACCGGCACGGGTCTGCATGGCCACAACATCAATGGCACCGGAGGCACGTCTTCACCAACATGTAACCAGAGCATGATAAAACTCCCTCCATACACTCCAGAAGCCACAGCAGCCTTTGCAACAGCCATCACGTTGATGATTCTTATCACAATAGTTGGCAATATTCTGGTCATTATCGCTGTTTTAACCAGCCGCTCTCTACGAGGACCACAGAACCTTTTCTTGGTCTCCCTAGCAGCCGCGGACATTTTGGTGGCCACCCTCATCATCCCATTTTCACTGGCTAATGAACTAATGGGCTACTGGTATTTCCGGTCCGTATGGTGTGAGATCTACCTGGCGCTGGACGTGTTGTTCTGCACTTCCTCTATAGTACACCTGTGCGCCATCAGTCTAGATCGCTACATGTCTATCTCACGCGCCGTCACATACGGTGCACAGCGGACGCCAAAGCGCATCAAATGTGCCATTTTGGTGGTGTGGCTGATTTCAGCAGTCATTTCCTTCCCACCGCTGCTGTCCATGAACAAGAACAAAGGTGGTGGCGATTCAGGTGGGCTGCCACAGTGTCAGCTCAATAACGAGCGCTGGTACATCTTGTACTCAACTATCGGTTCCTTCTTTGCTCCCTGTCTGATTATGATCTTAGTCTACATGCGGATCTACCAGATCGCCAAGCAGCGCACACGATGTCCGCCAGGGGAGCCCCGCAAAGAAGTCCCGGCTAATGCCACAACCCCTCAACTCAAGGTCCACACGGAGGGTCTACAAAATGGAAGAGGTGACGAAACGCCCTCAACCTTGCAGAAAAAAACCAGGCCTCCGACTCTGGCAGTGTCCCAAGTGGAGTCCACCCAGCAAGCAGCGAGCCCCCCAATTTCCAACAAACACCTGCAAGCCCCTTCGACAGCCCTGACGCCGACCACGCCGTGCCCCTCACCATCTCCCTCAAATTCATCCGAAATGGCTCCTAAAAAAACTAAAGGGGGGAAAAAGGCGAAGAAGGCTGTGAAACCGCCCGACAATAATAACGGAGAGAGCATGAGCTCTGACTCGGACACGGAGCAAGGTGGAAGGGGGTTAGAGGTCCCATGCACCCCAGGCGTCACACCCAGTGGGATCCATTCTCCAGCCACCATCCAGAAATACAGAGACATGATTGCCACTGCCAAAGGTGCCAAGCTAGCGAACCGGAAGACAAAGCAAGAAGGAACGCCCAACTCTGCACGCCGCAAAGCCATGGTGAACCGAGAGAAGCGATTCACCTTCGTGCTGGCGGTGGTAATTGGCGTCTTTGTGATCTGCTGGTTCCCTTTCTTCTTCTCGTACAGCCTACAAGCTGTGTGCCCAGAGACCTGCACCCTGCCTGACCCGCTCTTCAAGTTCTTCTTCTGGATCGGCTACTGCAACAGCTGCCTCAACCCGGTCATCTACACCATCTTCAACAAAGACTTCCGCAGATCCTTCAAAAAGATTCTCTGCAAGAACACCAAAGGCACATTCTTCTGAAGCTCCTGAGGTGGATCTTCTCCTCAGACAACAGACATGCGGTTATTCAGAACACAGACTAAATAAAGCACAATAACAGTGCTGTTGCGATGTTAACGAAGGGCTTTTTGTGCTGCCCGGTGAACTGAGGACACCATTCTACTCAGATGACTCCAGGTTACTGGATTCCTGGTATTTGTGTTATAAAATGAGGCTAATCCAAAAATATTCACAGACTTTGACAAATCAAGGCGAAACACAAAAGAACTTACTGGGACTATTGCACACCTGCAAGGACAACGACATGGAGGTCAGGTACAGAGATTTTCTTTTTCTGTTATCTCGCCTTTCTATGAGCACCAGACCTTGGAGATACTGCAAAAGCGGATTTCTCTAAGGATTTCAGAGGTACACCATTCAGAATCTTCACATACGGCTTTTCCATGCTGATTGGTCTACCAATGCCTACACAGCAGTACCTCTGAGGAACAAAGACGTGAAATACTCCTGTGAAAATCCTTGCCAGGGGCCATGTGTATGAAACGAGCTGACGCAAGTTTCTTCAATCGAACATTATGGCTTCTAGTTACAGACCCCCCCCAGTGTAAGAGCACTGAGGAGTTTTTCTGCCATGCTGTGAGGCAGAAAGACTCTTGTGAAATCAGAACACCTGTCATGGATGGAAGACTTTCTGTCTCTTTGCATCTTGGACTGGTTGCCAGGAGGCTTTAAGATAGCTAAATGTTTATTACGGGAACTTAATATATGTATTGGTATCAAAAGTCGTTTTCATTTTTTTTAAATGATAAGACTCTTTGCGTCATACAAAATGACTTTAAGACTTTTTGGTGACTGCATCAGATGACACAAACACCTCCTGATTTCACCAGAGGTGCTCTTTCTAACTTGGTTCAGCACTTTTCTTTGTATAAAGAACAAAAGATCATTTGTTGGTGTACACTGATCCACTGCACCCTAAATGTCTGAGCATTTAGCAGGGTGATACTTTGGGACTAAGGGCTGATAGCAGTGATGCTTTGTATTTTTTTGGTCATTGTCTTTTTGCTAATGATCCCTGTGTGTGTGTGTGTGTGTGTGTGCGTGTGCTGAGCAAATGTTTCGAATGGATATGTGTCTGACTGCAGTATATGCTTGGAAGTGTATGCTGTGTGTGAGAGGGTGTTCGAATGCTGTTGTATGGAGGTTTTTTGTTTGTGTGTGTGTGTGTGTGTGCGCGCGAGTTCACATCCCTCCCCTGATTCCACTGGCACCAGTTCAACTATATATGTATGGGCTTGATAAATGTGGCTGGTTCACCATATCTACCAGTGCTTATGATTCAGCTACTTCTCGTGCCAATGCTTTTACATGTTTTGCTGCTAAACTCAATTAATATCTTCTTAAACCAGAGTTTATTTAGAAAGAATCTTTTTATTGCAGGCTATTTTGAACGAATCATTTTAAGAAATGAGTCAAATCTATAAGATGAGAGCTGTAAATTATTATCATGTGAATGATTTTGTATTTATTTACCCTGCTATTTCCCGCTCTATATATTTTAATTTTTTCCCCCCAAGGTAAAAAAACAACAACAAGGAGTTTAGTTACAGTTACGACATGGTTAAAAATCCTTCTACTGTACTTTTTTTCTTTTTTTTTGATGAATTATTTTGTGTATATGTCAGGACATTGCATTTGGGCTGCATTCTCAAAAGCTTTGCAATTGATGGGATCCTGGTAACTGTATCCATTTTGCCTCCTGGACTCCTCTTTCTTCAGTGTAATGCTGTGGGTTTTCCACTGCTCTTGAAAAATAAAACCGTTGAGCTGTGTGTGCCAACTGACTCATTGCTGTCAGAGAATAACTATGGCGCTCTTAGTGCTGATGAACAGATTTGTATCTCAACACACACATTGAAAATTATGTAAGGAAAATGAGGTTTTACTAATGGCAAGGCTTTATGAAAAATAGCCATTTAAAAAAATTCCTTCTCCAAAACAACCCTAGAACAAATTCGTCAACAGATGCTTGTTTTCATACGGTATGGACAACAGCAACCTCACATTCCTTATTAATTTGTAAGATTTTTACAGGTTTTACTGCAGATATACTAGTATAGAAACAGAGAGAAGAGATTGGAATTAGAATATGGGATTAATTGGTGCTTTGGCAGATGGTATGCGGATATGGTTGGATAAATGCTCAGTCTTCCCTAAGGTCAATTTGACACCGTCTGATCCTTTAAAAAAAATGTATATTCACCAGCATTGCATTACGAATGGGGATGTATTCTGAACACAATGCACGCATGGGAATGAGGATTAATACTGGACTGAGTTTAATACTTAAAATGCAGGTTTAGCTTCTTTGATGTTAATTACATTTTTTATCAAGACCAGCAAATTCCACTTTGAAAAAAAAAAGCGGAATAGAAAAAAAGGTGTTAATATTGTGTGTATTTTTACGATATGAGGCTCTGAGCTCAAACTGGGAGGCAGATTAATTTCTGGTAATTGTAGGAAGATGCTGCATTTCATAATTAATGAAGTCTCCATGTGAAGCGTGTAAATAATGTTGTATGAATTAGAAGCCCATCCTTTTCCTTAAGCATCTACCTGTAAGGTCATGCTCTGGCAGAGCTTCAGATTCTCGATTGCTTTGCTTTTAGAAATTCAACTCATTCATCCACAAATATGGAAATGCCATTTCAGGGAAATTAATATTTTTCCCAATGCATCGTGCGGTCTGCTATGTAAATCTTTGAATAAAAAAAATAAAGTTGTTGGCAAAATTTTGAAAAACACTTCAGACACAGAGCCAATGCAGGAATAGAAGAGTTTGGGAAAATTTGAGACCTACTTTTTAAACAACTGAATCTAATTAGTGACTGAGTAGGAGGCTGGCAGTGTAGGGTAAAACATGCAAACATGTCCCACTCTTGATTTTGCTAAATAAAGTAAGCTATATTTAGCCTCTGAATCCTAATGTGTATTTGGAACGATGAACTTGCTGGTCAACAGTGTCTAATGTCTGATATGAAACATGAGAAATTATTTGTTTGTCATATGTATAATTAAAAACACTTAGATTTAACCATTCCTACAGTATCTTATGGATAATATACACATCCAGCTGGCCATCAGGACCCAACCAAAGCATTTTTATTACCCAGAAAGAGTTTATTTAGCAGTGTACATTATCTTGCTTATTATATGGCTATTTACCATGTAAGTAAATAATTAGACACAAAATGTTGATTGTCTCTCTAAAGGCAAAGCTTTTGTAAAACAAACAAATGGTTGCTAGGAAGTGGCATTGAGGCGAGATGAATGAACAAATTTAAACAAGACAAGCATTTAAAGGACAATGTCCTGCTAATTATCTTATAATCGGAATAGGAATCAATCAAATAATGGTGTTGTTATGTCTGATGCCTGGTGAAAAGGTGCATTACCCATGATGCTGTGAAGAAATATCCACCAATCAGGGACCATTTAATACCCGTGTACCATGAAATATAACTGTGTAACTGAGTCAGCCTCCCTATGCTATCAAACTACTTTAATATTTTATGTCATTTGCAATGCATCATGGGAATGTAGTTCTTCAAAAATACATGATTGGAACAACAACAGAATTTAAATTTTTGAGTGAAGCATCCCTTTAAGTATATACACATAGTCCTGTACCTTTATGTTATTGACAGATTGACAAACTGACAACTTTTCTTCGTTAAAATTTTGGGATTTATCCTGTAGCTGGTTGGTTTGATACGTGGCTTATAACTTTTTATGTAAGACTATTTTTTTATCCTTTTGAGAAAAATCAATAAAGTTGGACTCTATAAATATGACAACAAGCAAGGACAATGTTTTAAATTATTGATATGACACCAGAATATATTACTATTAAACACAATATTGTCTATTTTTTTAAGTACAATAGTAACACATGCAGCCACAGCAGAATTAAATATGTAAGTGTTTTTGAATGAAAATGTTGATTTATTGATTCATTAACCCAATTACAAAGACAGCAAATTCCAAATAGCTTACTCATGCTCTATTTTTAATATAGTAGATATAACAGTATGTTAATTTGCTATTAAGAACAGTCTCATCATAAGTTTTATTCCTGTCGTTTTAACAAATGGGTGGAGTAAATGACTTGCTTCTAAAGACAGCTCTTGTCGGCACTTACTAGGTTAATCCTGTAACCTTCAGAAAAGGTCACTGAAAGTTCATAACAGTGTGTTACATATATTTAATGTATGAAGCATTAAGAAATGTTATGATTCAACTTTTTCTCTAAAAGATCTGATTTGTTTAGATTATCTCATGTCCTTCATTGACCAATTGTCAATGTTTTGAGTATGGAGAAGACAAGTTCAAAAAGTTCAACAAGTTAAACTTCCTCTTAGGAAGTGTCCCTTTATACCCTCTCTGTAACTGACTTTCCACTGGACTAATCTTAAAACATACCATTCAAAATAATAATAAATTCACCCACGCACATACATCCCATAAAACCCATGAAGCTGTCTTTAAAATGTCTGTATGATTCTGTAAACAAGAGATAATCTATTTAGCATGTCACGGTTTGACCATTTTGTTTCAGAAATGTCTTAAGTCTGATATGACAGCTCTCCAGTATGTCCTTTCTCCTCCAGGCTTACCCCTGACCCAAATTCTCATCCGTGGAAATTCTATAATGTTCATGTGTTTGAGTGAGCAAACTATTACAGTACATTTGAAAATGGATTAGCTGGACCATGGCTGGGAGTGGATGGGAGGAGGAGGGGTTGTTTTTTTGGCATAGACAATCAAACAGGAAATACAAAGTGTGTTCAGCCACAGCCTCATCACGTACCACATCTCATCATGTCTAACAACTGTATCATAATCCACTGAGGATAGCTCTTTTAGGACAGCACTCGGCCTCAGTGGTGTCTTTGCTATCTGAGAGAAAAGCTAAGGGTTTATTTATTCAATGTACATTAAAAACAAGACAGAGCATAAACAATTAGTAAAAAATACAAATAAAGGAGATTTTTCTTTGACAGATTTGAAGTAAATCATCTAATAATTGAATGTGGGGAAAAGTCAAAGTAAATAATCATAAGCTTTAATTAGTGATTAGTGCTATGATGAGCATGCTATAAATTTCTAAATTAAAATCAAATCGAATTATCTAATAAGTGTTATAATGTGTTAACTGTGGTTACAATTATTCAAGAAATTGTATTATGCATTATAAAGTGCAGTAATGCATTAAAACTACTTTTATACTGCATTATACATAAATGTTTTAAGTGTTAGCTAGTATTTTATTAAAATCTTTTATATTGCAAGATCAGTTATGTGGTGCGACCAAGCAGAAACAAAAGTAAAAGCCATAACATCAATTACATATGGTGCAACCAACATACAGAGACATGAATAAAAACCATGAGAAGTCAAGTGGTGCGACCAACATGCAGAAAAATGAATAAAAACCATGAAAAATGAAGTGGTGCGACCAACGTGCAGAAACATGAATAAAAACCATGAAACATAAAATGGTGCGACCAACATGCAGAAACATGAATAAAAACCACAGAAAGTCAAGTGGAGCGACCAACATGCAGAAACATGAATGAAAAAATCTGATTTAAATTGTGCAACCAGCATGCAGAAACAAGAGTAAAACCCATAAAATAGGAAATTATCTCACCGAGAGGACTTTGTGTCAAGGTTAATCTCATAATAAATCAGATAAATTGATAATTTGCTAATACAATGATAGTTCAGGTTGTAAAATGTCATGTGGTACAACCCTCATCCGAAAAAACATGGTCATATTTTAAACATTTTTATAAATTTTTTAAATTAAATAATTATTAAGTATACATTTTTATTGACCCACAAGTCACTGTCACAAAGTAACAGCGTAAGGGAAAAAGGACCAGGACAGTGGATAAATTACCAAGCAGAAGTCAAATTTTCAAGCAGGATATTTGCGACACAGCTTGTAGCTGTGTGACTGATTGTCATATTTGAATTCTTCGGAAGTAAATTGGCTGATAGAAGCCAAAGCTGTTGGCAAAACATCTAAATTTTCAGCATTTCCTTGTTTACATTTTTAGCAGTGAGTCTGGAAAGCTGGAACAGTAGCTTGGAGGGCCTGAACTTGAGCCAAAGCAGCAGATTGCTGTGAACATCATTTATGAGAAGCTTGATTCTCCCATGCACTCGCACAAGAAGAGTCACCCATGAATATTTATGCTGTGTAGATGTGCCATAGCATTATATAATTTAAAAATGGCTGTTGCGGACAACAGGAGAAGGGTGGTTGGATCTGGAAAGTGTGTGTCTTAATCAAAAAAGCTGGATAAGAACATCTTGGGCAAAGCGAAAAAGTCCCTGGGTGACCATCATGTGAGATAGAACTCAAAGAGAAAAAAAGACTAAAGAGACATCTGGAGAGATGAGAGGCTTGACAGAGAGAGATGAGAACAGAAACTGGGATGAAGAAAAATAGATGGACAGGAAGCTGGAAGTAGAGACAGTTCAGAACAGACGGGAAATTAAATGCAATGGGAGTGAGAGGGATCAGGAAAGGGTTCATGCAGCAAAATGCGGAACAGAGAGAGCATAGAATTTACACTGAAAAAATGTCACAAATAGCGAGTAAATTCCACTTATTTGAAAAAAAAAAAAAACAGCAAGTAACTTTATAATAAAAATAATTTTTACTAACTAACTTATATGATGTTTTTTTCAGTGATTTTACTGAAATGTAGCTAAAATGAAAACATCAAACAAATACACCAGAATGGAATGGGTAACAAAATTAAAAATGTCAAAGATACATTTACCATAAATGAAAGAAAAATATAAATTTGATAATTTTATTAATAAAAATGTTTTCATTTCATTTGCATATATAGTTAATTCCCAGGGGAATTAGAAACATATTTTGTTATATCCTATATATGTGTGTTTTCTGTGTATATTTATTATGTATATATACATACACAAACATACAGTACCTATATATTTTGAAGATATTCATGTATTTACATGTATATAGTTTTATAACATATAAACCGATTCTTCTGAAATATATACATGCATGTGTGTGTCATATATATCACTACTTGTGATATTTCATAAATTTATAATAATTATTTTTTTATATCATTGGATGCATCTCATTTCATAGATGCCCTTTTTCCATCAGAATGAGTAATCTATTTGCAGATAAATAAAAGAAACTATGCTCAAAGTGTATAGTTAAATTGTTATTTATTCAATTATTGATCAGTGATATTATTTATAGTCAGAAATGTAAGTCAAGTCTACAATACACTCCACTAAAGATTTTAAAACACTAGGCTTAAAAAACAAGCATCTTTGTAAACATATATGCAGTCATTTAAGAGAAAAAGACAAGAAGAAAACCTCCCTCTGCGGCTGTCACCTGCTACAGCTCAGTTTGCGGCTGTCAAGATGACAAGGAGCCATGAATGTTTGATATGAATGGTGGGGTTGGTTTGTTTTTATGGTGAGGGTCATCTGAAGTTCTCCATGTGTGAAGAATGGCAGCTGCAGGGTAGAATTTCTTCTTTCTGAATCCCCAGTCTTCAGTCAGCAACATCCCAGCCTGTGAATGACTTGCCTTCTGTCAATAAACGAAAGCGTACTTCCTGCTTACCACAACATCTCTTTCCCAGCAAGCAGGCTAAAGACATGAATGACACCAGCTAATTATTCAAATTCTAATGCATTGACAAACACGGGCAAGCCAAAATCACTGACTTGTCTTTCACAAGTTTCACCAAGACATCTGCAAGAGCCCAGAACGAAGCTGGTTCCACAAGATGCGTAACTGAGGCGCTACGTTAAGTGACAGCACAAACAAATATCACAGTTCCAAACCTGAGGGAGGGATGACAGCGTGTTCGGCATCTGTTATGATGACTTAACACTTGGTGAAACCATATGGTGATTCACACATCACTAAGTGTCCACACTGCAGTCAGAAGATAGTGTATAATTACCAAGAGCCCAAATGGAAGGTTTGCAAATTACCACATTTCCCTCAGTGCTGGTACAGTAAGTAATGAGTGTGTGCACGCAGAGGCATCCAAGTGATACGAGTAAGACAATGTTCCTGCCCAGCTACTCATGTGGAGGTGGACAGGAGTGGCTAATTGCTGTGTTATTAGCCCAGAATGAACGTAATACTTAATTAAACTTTTTTTTTTTTTGCACAAGAATAAAAAAGAAAAAGCTGATTATATTAAAATTTCAGAAAAGTTTATTAAAATACTACCAATTAAGGATGTATTGAAAATGCACTCATGACATTAACATACCTGGGGGACACATTTTAGCAAGACACAAAATACGTACCAACAAGTACATATCACTGCAGCTTCCAAAAGAAATGAACACTAGAGGCAGTAAAACTCTTTTATTCTTTTTCACACATATTTTCTTTGTAACTAAGGTTTGACAACACAGTTCAAATCTGTGTAAAAGGAAGTTGAAATGACATGGCTGCATCAACAAATGCATTTTATATCAGTTTTGAATATGTCAGCACTATCAGGTTGGTTTAGGGTTGGATTTGGGGTAGGCCATATTTACAACATGATGGAGCATTAACTTTTAGTGACTGTCTCCAGATATTTGAATACTGAACCACCGCAATATGTACCCGAAGAAACATAATAAAAACACACAGATACATACCTATATCAACATAAATTAAAAACGTGCTAGGGTTCAACCTGTGTTTTAGTGCCACTCAGTGGCGCTCATTTCTTTTGAAAACCTCAGTGATATGTACTTATTGGTACATATTTTGAATCTCATTAAAAAGTGCGCCCAGGTACGTTTATGCCATACAAAAGAATTATTATTATTTTCTCTTTTAATGAGCATGAAATTACTGTGACAGATTATTATCACTAAGCCACAGTATGATAAAGAGGTACTGTCCCGACTTTGATTCATGAACGTTACACTTGACATTACCAAATCAATTGCCTTTACTTGCTGTTCTTCTGTACACGCTTTTGGGATTTTAGACAACCATGCCAAGTAATTACCAGAGTCAATCAATGTGTAATAATAACCTCAACAATTTCTTGCCTTTGTGCAACTGAGAAAACCTAATGCATCACTGAACTGAGACTTTAAGCAAGACGTAAAGCAATACAATAGAAAATGTACTGCTGTGCAAATTTACCAGCGCACAATGTGTCTACTAATATATTTCAACATTAACAAATCCATTGAAAAACATTAAATACCTCAAGGACCCAATGCACACTGTATATACTCTTTCATTAGGGTTGCAGAGAAAGACTGGAGAAATTCCAATGCAGCCAGACTGTGCTGTGCTGGCCATATGCTGCCATATGAAGTTTGCATTATGTAGTCAATTAGCAGAAGCCTTTATCCAAAGTGATTATACAAATGATGACAACAATATTATATTATAGCAATATTATGCAAGTGTTAATTAAATATATATATATTGTGTTTTTCCAACACGGTCTTACAACTAATTCATAAGTATTTTACTACACTACAAGTGGAAAAATTTGTGCTAATTCGTACAATTATGAGTGAGATTGCATGATTTTGTACCATTTGTCTAAACCCCAGTGATGGTGACTGGTAGGTTTAGGGGCGGGGTTAGGTGTAGGTCATTCGTACAAATTCATACAAGTTGGCAACTCGTAAAATGCATACAATTTAGCAAAAATCACATGAATTTGTGCGTATTAGTCACCTCCTAAAATATATACGAATTGCCATGAGATCGGTCTTGTTTTTCTAGTCTACATAAATTTAAATATTTAGAAAATTATTAACATTCATTAAAATAACACTTAATAATAATAATAATGATTATAATAATAATTATTAATATAAAATTAATAGAAATAATTAGAATTTGATAGAAATATACTACTACTACTACTACTACTAATAATAAAAATAATGTTTTTTCTCTATGTTTAAAAGAAATGTCTTTTGATTAGTTGGATCAACCATGCTTGATGTTAAAGTGCTGCACAGGATATGAACTCAAGCTCAAATTATAGGCTTATTATTACAAACACTTACTAAAAAAAAAACATTTACATATTAATGTACGTAAATTTCCATGCATTTGTATTTTTGGTATACTAAATAGGTATATTTCAATTCGAATAACTATGTTCTACTTAATGCACTTTAATTTGGTGCTTTTTATGCACTGGAAGTGTAACTAAAGATATACCAACACAGTCTCACGACCAATTCGTACGTAATTCATATGACCTCACTCGCTTTTATACGATTTCTCTAAACACCAGTGACGGGTGGGTTTAGGGGTGGGGTTATAACTCATATGAATTAGCCACCTTAAAATATGTACATATTGCCATGAGACTGGGCTGGATATACTGAAGAATATTTGTTTGTTCTATTTGATTGCATGTATACTTCAGGTACACTTTAAATATCTTGCATTTAAAGACTGATATTATTCAAATGTCAAAGAGTCCTTATAAATAGTAATAATAAAACACATTTTAGGCATAATATTAAGAAATGTGCATAAGTAATACTCCAAATAAAGTTTAATTAGGTCGAGATATTGATGAGTATGGCAGTACTAAATAATCAGGAGAGGAGTAACAGAGTTTGTTAATGTAATTAAATATATTTTCAGGTTCGTTGGAGCGTACACAGGAACAAGGGAGCTTTGGAGCACACAGGAGCAAAGGAGAGGGGTTCAAACACACACACTACAATATCTAAAGATGCTGGAGAGAATCCAGGAGCCTGGAAGGAAACACAGAGACTGCGAGAAACATAACGAGAGGTTGGAGGTAAGTATGCAGGTAAGTTTGGAAGGATTAGGTCTTGCTTAGAGTGAGTCCACTTCGTCGAAGAACGAGATCCGGCAAAGGCTGTGACGTGGTGCGTGGTTTTATGTGGTGGTTAGCTAATTTAAATGCTAATATTTTGGGTAAATGCATCAGTTGATTGATGTATTAAATGGTGTCCACGTATAGTGTCTGAAGACAAGCACCCTCTCCTTTGCATGAAATGGTTTAGTCCCCCTCCACCTTTTTGACTAGGTGCATCTGAAGTAGCGTTCATTCTGCTGAAGCGGGAGACGGCAGTGCATAACTGTGCTATGGAAGATGATGTCTAAGAAAGAAATAAACCGGTTCTCAGAAAAGAAAAGAGAGGCAAGAAAGGGATAAAAAAAAGAAATGAGGGAAAGCAACTGCTAACAGACTTCTTTCCAAAGAAAGGTGAGCCTAGAATGTGAGTGCAAATAGTCTACAATTAAACTCCAGCTGTGAGTAAAAAAACACTTCGATACCACCGTGATTATCAGTGCTAATAACACAACGGCATAACACAAAATTAGAAATTACATGATTTCAATACTAATTTAAAAACTAAATCAATATTTGTTATGGGACTATAGTCTAACTTTGTAGGCTTAATGTAATATAGGTTCATGAGAAGAGGCTGTCATATAGGTAGCAAAGCTAACTTGTGAAACGCGTGGCACTCAGTTTGAGAAACTGTCACAGAGGGTGATGCAGCAACAGACCCTCATCATCTGATACTGTGGCTTAAGACAAGGTGAGCCTTTACTGTAGTTTAAAATGAAAGCACATCATTTTAGCTGTTTATATGTGTTTAGCAACACTAAGTCATGCTTTTTTTGTTACTGTTAGTCCAGCTGTTTGGCTAGCCTAATTAAGACACTATTTTTTGACACATCCATAAGAAAAATATAATGGCAATTAGTTTTTATTAAGTGTTATACAAAATATTTAAATGTTAAACAAGTTCATTCACATCTATTAGGCTACATTGGAATAATATATCTTTGCTTCATACGCTTGTAGAGGGGTCTGTCCAGGAAGATAGAGGAGGATGGAAGTGAAGGAAATCAGAGAAGGTTCTGTTGAAGGTGAAAGGGATGAAGAGAGGTCAAAGTAGTCAGGGAAGCACAAAGGAGTATATGCCATTGCCTGAGCTGTAGTTAGTGGTGAAACCCGAGTTTATGGGGGCCCATGGCCACTGCTTGTGCATAGGGCCCAGAATTTGGTGCTACACCCCTGACTAGGGCAAAAAAAAAAAAAGAAAAGTATATAAAAATGAACATGGCTTGTAAAATCTGATGGACCATGATTTGAGATTCAAAGAGCACATTGAGCTTTAGCTGAAGAACTTAAATTTACTGTGAATACAACTTCATTGATTATTTGTTTACATGACCTTTGGAGGCGTATAGCCAAGGAATGCTGCTGAGCAGTGGTCTGCCACACCAGTCAAACATGACAGACATTGTGGACATAATGTTTGAACAGTGGAAACCATGGAAACAGAGAATCACCGCTGCGGTGTTCAGCTTGAGTACAACTCATGCAGAGAACTACATAGTTACTGTGTGTACTCAAACAAAAGCTTTTCGTATGGGAGAAAGATAAGGAATGTGAAGCAAAAATGACGGACAGACCGACAAAAAGAAAGAAAGCAACAAAGAACAATGAAAAATATTGGCAATTTTATGAGCAGATAATGTGCTTCATGGCGACACAAAATTAAAGTGCTTTATTGGAGGTTACTAAATGATGTTGACATTCTTCTCTTTAATAGGTGTTGAGAGGCTAGGATATTGTAATTTCTCTGGTGCCTCTGGAATTGCTGTATGAGTCACCCATAGCATCTCTTTATGGGCTTCCCACTCACTGGCATCTCCAAAATGTGAATTCACATGTGATTGAGAAGAGCACCAATTATGTTTCATGCTTGAGGATGAGTTCTGATGTCATGCATGTTGTCAGGTACTTTGTTATTGTTTCCATTGCAAACCTTTAACTTTTACACATTTAGAAAAAAATTAGTAATTCAATATTATAAAGTATTTTATATAATCTGCGTTTTATATTGTTCAGTGTAATTATCATGATTTGGATTAAATTGTAAATCATGATTAATAAATATTAATATTAATAAATGACATTTATTTTAAAATTAGAGCTTTTTTGGCACTTCGTATGAATACTTACAAATTGGTTGTGAGACCGTGTTGATATAGCATTCAGAATTAAAGTTTTGGTTATATATTGTGACGGCCACCGATCAGCGTTGCCCTGGCAACTCACAACCGCCACCTGGAACTCATCTGCCCGGGCCAATCGTTCAGAAGACGGAGCTGAGGCACCTGGTCAGTCAGTACCAGGATGTGTTTTCGGAAACCCCAGGCCATTCGGAAGTGCTGCAACATCACATAATCACTGAACCAGGAGTCATCGTCCGGCAGCGGCCCTATCGAATCCTAGAGGCCCGTCGGCAAGCTGTGGAGGCTGAGACCATCCCGGAGTCCTTGGTCCAGTCCTATAGTCCTGGGCTGCGTTCTCCGAAACCACCTTAACGCTACGTCGTTCTTAAGTTGTACCTTAAGACTTACCTTATCTTTAGCGCCTGTTCTCCGAAACCACCTTAGTTAAGTATACCTTCTGTACGTCATTCGTTCGTAAGGTTGGTCTGGAGCGCTCTTAGCTAT
>JAUCNO010001851.1:14042081-14053188 GCA_032353835.1 Enteromius viviparus
ATAACCTGCTACCGAGCAGGTTATCTTCAGAGAGTAAGTTCCTATGGTTACATACATACCCAGAAAGTTACCTCCGTGTTTGGAACCGAAAGTTAAGGTTATCCACTAACTTACCCTTAAACTTACCCGGGTATGTAACATAACCTGCTTTCTGGAATACCCCCCAGGCCTGACAATTGTATACAAACATATATATTATATTGGCCCAAACCAAAACGTTTATTTTGGATGTGATTAATCACGATTAATCGTTTGACACCATTATTAATTACATTAAATTATTGAAAAACTGGAAAAATAAAGTAAAAAAACTTTGATATTAAATGATAAAAAAATTATATAAAATAACAAAATAATAATGTTTCTTATTTTTATATATTTTAAAATGCCTTTTTTTGTGATGAAGTCACTCATCTGATGATCATGATTTTTATTGACTACAAACATTAAAAGAACAGCATTTATTTAAAATGTCATTCTTTTTGTCACTTTTGATCCGTTTAATGCTGTGGAACAAAAATATGAATTTCTCTCACGCACACGTTTTCCATTTTAAAAGTGGTTATTAGTAAGGTAAAAAGGTGTGTTAAGATTTCAAGTGAGGTTCAACTGCTATTCATTAGCACAAGCCTTTGAGTAACTGCAAAAGCAGCTCCTTTTGATTTGAAAGAATGCCGATCATAGCCGTAATTTTCGTCCCCTGCACCCTTCAGCTCTTCACAGCTCTCATTGTAGTGAAGCCTCAAAAGATCAAGTGACACCATAATTTATAGCAGCTATTTGTCGGGCCTGCTAATGGCTAAGTGTTTGAACAGCTACACGATCAATAATCTGTAGCTGTCCAGCTCATTAAACTGCAGATCCATACCTTTATCAGAATAGATCTTGTAAACTCTCATCGCCCTCTCATGCAAAGTGCAGTATCATCAAACATTCGCATTTCACATAGGACAGCGTGATGGCCTGATTTCATAATTGTCGATGTCAGATCAAATATGTCAGAGTCGACCTCCTCCCACTGCTTTTCCGCCATGTTGGAATATCAGCAAAATTTCAATGTGCTGCTCTACTCCCTTAACCTTCAAATTTTTAGTTGACCTTGGCTCAAACAAGGTCCAGGGTCGATGGAGGAGCAGCGGAATCACTCCGTGGAAAATTAACAACGGCATTAACTTGCTCTTCTGAATGACAGGGTTGGTGAACTTTCATTGGCATTTAATTGTCTGTAATCACATCTCATAAAGCTGTAGTGTCACAGTCAATCGAGGAACGCTGTGGTAATTCGGAATAATTTTAATCATTGATTATAAAACAAATTATGTTCTTTTATCCTTTTCTTCGCGCTATAGTCGCATTCTGTCTAGCTACACAAATTATGCGTTTTCTCATCTGCACTGTAATGGCAACTCAATGAAGTAAAAGCTAGTGGAGGGAAAAATTGTCCCCATACTGCAGTCGACACTAATCCTATTTGTGCTTATGTATTAGGATTTCAGAATGTGTAGAGTGTTCACTAATGCAGCATACCTCATAAATCCCATCTACGGAAAGTCAAAGTCATTTTGCTGCCCTTAAAGTCCTTCTTTTATCCACATGAATTTGATTGGATCATGGAAAATTTGCACTTTTTTCATCAGCCAGTTGTTTTCTTTTAGACATACTTCTTTAGCATTGGGTGAGACCTAACCTTATCCTTACTCCTAAACCTAAACTAATGTACGTTTAGACATGATGTATGTAAGAGTCAAAGAGAAACTATGGAGAAGCACCTAACAATATTTTAAAGGATTAGTTCACCCAAAAATAAATATTGTGTCATTAATTACTCACCCTCATATTGTTCCAAACCCATAAGACCTTCATTCATCTTCTGAACACAAATTAAGATATTTTTGATGATGTCAGAGAGCCATCTGACACTCCATAGACAGCAATACAACTGAAATAATCTCAGATCCAGAAACAAAGCAAAAACAAATTCAGACTTACCAGTGCATGCGAGAGCATTATTATATAGTACACTTTATAATCTATATTTAAAGGGTTGCTCCACCCCAAAATTTAATTTTAAGCACAACTTATTTGAAATGTACAGACTTTCTTTATATATTGTTTGATTTACACTCCTATGTATTGATCCCAATGTCAAAGACTTGTCAAAGGAAGTTCTAATGATGCGTACAATCATGATGGATACATCGTATTTATGAGTTGCAAGCACATGAATGAGTGGAAAACTAAGCCCAGAGTTTTAGAGTTAGAGGGGTGTCAGTAAAAAGATATGCAGCATCTGTAAAGTTTTTGGAATTAATCAAATTATATATTTTTTGTAATGTACAATGTTACACATAGAAAATATTATATTACTGTATAATTATAATAGAATAAATAATTATTCAGTTTACATCATAAATTAAATACAGAGAAAATTAAAAAACTTTGTTCAAAATCTGATTGTTCTTCATTTCATCAGAAAGCAAGTCTGTTGTGAACCATCAGGAAGTTCTTTGTAATAATTTGACAATACAGTTTTAAGTCATCAGATATAATTCAAAGCCTTCTGCTTAACACCTCATCACCCAGAAATCTGAAAAGCTCTACGGTCATAGAAGGAAAAGAGAAGACAAACTCTAAACGGCCATGCAGAAACACTGACCACTTTATGCCACACAATGCAGGACACCTGTGAGGAATTGACTTTTACTTGCAAATGATAGTATTGTGGCCATGCACCCAAGATAGACTCTAATTTGGGTAATCCTTAGCCTGAAGGTATGAAGCAGCCCGTCAGCCAGAAAACTTGAAATATACCAGCAGGTGAATCTTAATAAAAGATAGGGACTGGCTGCCACCCTTGACACGAAACAGGTCGTCATAAAACTCATAAGGCTTACTGTAACTGATTCAATGAGCCTGCTCGAATCTGAGATGGCGGACACCAGCTTCAAGAGCCTCTTCCTCTGAAGTCTACATCTTGTAGTGAGTCACTGTTTAGACATCATGGCCTGTCCACAAACAATGCCTTTTCAACAACTTACAGAGAATTGAGAATTTACATGAATATAATTTGCCAATGCCATATTTGCATTTTTTAGCACGCAGACATTCTTCATAGACAGTTTGAATTACTTTACATTTCTCTCCATATGGTAAACAATGACTTTTCACAGGAATTGATTGTTTTCAACTGATATCACACCCCTATAAAAACACTCACTTTGCTCAACTGACCGCCAGTTTATTTTTACGACGATTGCAGTAAAGTAATAAGCCAATAATGTAGTAAAACAGACATTGATGATGTATATTTTGTACAGGCAAGAAGATGAACCCAGAATATACTGTAAACACAATGTGTAGATCACCTCTCGAAACAATACAACAAGGGTATGTGAACAAAATGGAAGTTTGGGCAATTTGGAATCAATATTTCAATCATTAAACAATGCAACATAAAAAACTGTGAAAAATTAGCAGGCAGTTCAATGGATGTTTTGACCCTCTAAGTTTTAGAGCCGGTCACATGACTGAAACTATGAATTGCTAACTTTAGATTAGACAGCTACCTTAGGTGGCTTAGCTAACTCAACCTAGCAGCCAATTGGCTTAGCTTTAGGCTAGGCTACCTAACAATATCATTAGTTAGCGGTTACGATAATTTACCTTAAGTACAGTTTGTGTGAATGTAGCGTGGACTAATATTTCCTCTAAACCCAAGCCCTTGTTTCTCACTTTCTCTGTCCTTACCTTTAATTCTTCTTACAACCTTACAAAATCACCATTATATAAAAGAAGGTAACCAGACCAGAGGTTAGACTTTCTCATTGTCCATTGTTTTGATGGACAGGGTTGTAAAAATTCCATTATAACCTATTATTACCCATTAATTTAATATTAATATTTTCTAATTGCTGTTTTCCTTAACATTTCAATCATGGATTTACAGAACATTTAAATAGGCTAAATTATTCAAGTCAAACTAAGCTTTTATGGGTTAGGAGCGACATAGGGGTGAGTAATTAATGACAAAATTGTAATTTTGGGGTGGAGTAACCCTTTGACCATTGATGCGCTCTGGTTGAGCACTGGTGAAGCTTCATTGCAGCTATGGCTACTTTTATGATCAATAAGTGCTGATTTGTGCATCGTTGTGCTCCCTCATGCAAATTTGTTACCCTTGTAGCTTTTCTTTGTAGCCATGTTAGCTTTTCTTCAGATGTTTCAGAACATTTTGCCGCCTTCCTTCCTCAGCCACGTAAACTCCTGCTCCCATTGACCTGGCTCCAGACCTCCATGCTGATGCTAGGTTGACCTGTAAAAGCTGTCATTTGAAGAACATTTTCACACTCAGCTGCCTTGACATTTTTGCAACTGTATGCAGCGGCGACAAAAACAAGACAATTGCTAATTTATAAAGGCAATCACCATCAGAAATAACAATAGATCGGCTTCAGTGTCAAAAATATGGATGGCCTTCAGAGTTTTCCGTTACTGCTGAAAAAGATCTGTCAATGACAGAAATGATTTAGTTAACGTGACCTCTGCTCAGGACATTCTTGACAGATCAACAACGAGGGTAAGCAAGGGCATTTTAAAACCAAGGTGACATGACAGAATATAGGAAAACAAACATTGAACATATATGAAAAGAAACAGTGACACTGCTTGCTTGTTCTAGTCCTCTTCAGTGCTTCAGCCTCCAGCACAAGGGTCAAAATACAATTGGAATCATTATAAGCTCCATGTAATGAGATTTATTGGGGATGCTGTTGTGTTACTATTCTATTTTCCCCTGTTATTTAAATGTAAATTGAGTTATTACAGCCATAAGCTGGTTGTATTCTAGTTTATTCAGTCACTGGAGTTCACATCATCTTCACCGTGTGAAATTCTGTTAACAGCCCTTTTTCCTTCCTATCCACATGAAAGAAAAATAATACATTTCTACTATTTGCAGTGTGCATTTATGTTTTTTATTGTTTTTTTTATTTAAAGAGGCCACCAGACATGCATTTTTACTTTCTCTGTAGTTTTTCCCCCCTTTATTTTACAAAATCTTGGTCGAGGTATACCTTCCGCTTCCAATCTGATCCCTGCTTAAGCTCATTAAGCACAGGGGGATTTCTGTCTCATTAAGATTTCAAAGTTTGTGCCTTCCAGTTTTATCAGCTGATCAATAGATTTTGAAAAGTCAGTGCTGCTATAACCCTGATATTGGATGGTCATGGACCAGTGGGCACCTTAAGGTCTTAAAATGCTGACCTCCGCCAAGTCCGGAGCACCTTCCTACAAACTTTTCAGATGATGTTGTGGCAAAAGACTTATCACAAGTGGGCATGACCAGTATACACAGCTCAGGTTAGGCTTCAGGTGCAAAGGCTACAGATTCAGCAGGAATCTCTGTAATACAACTCAATTCTACCATGACCGCATATCACATCTCTTAAAGGCACAAGTACCTTCAGCAGAGGACAAATTTGGAGTTCAGAAATAAAGTATAGCAGCTACCACAGTCCATGTATGACCTACTAGGCCTTAGGTGTATTTAGCATTATTCGGATATAGCTGAAATAGACTACTGCATTTTCAAAAATACAAACATACATTGTCATCGTGATTACATAGATAGCCCAGTATAGGTGGAGTCATGAATCTGCATTTTAGAATTCATTCATTAATCTTTAATCACTTCACTCAGACAATTTGTTAAAGCCGCAGTCAAATTGTACAAAATTTATGTAATAAGTGAGTACACCATGAAATCCATTTTCCAAACTGTGCTTTTGGCTTGTCCTGAATCACTATGGTACACCTATAATAAGTGTTTAATATCCTTATATTTAGACCAGTTCATGTAGCCACCGGTGCGGACTAGTCCAGTACCTGCGTGATTCGTCATAGACATCAACAGAGAGAAATAGATCTGGCTACAATGTTCTTCACGCCACAACAACAATTCAATCAGGAACTGCGCTGCTGTGCGTGCTTATTGTCTTTTTGTCGACTGGTTTCGTTGGAGAGGAAAACACAACTCTGTGTCTAAAATGTAAGTTAGATTATCTTCTTGTTTATAGAATTGTTGTACTGCAAAAGAAATAGCAAATTGGAAATGGAGCTGATGTTAGGAATAGTTTTGCAGTATAAGAGCATTCATCAAGAAAGCCTGACATAAAATACGGTTAAGAACCTCAACAGTTAAGATTTTTTCTGTCTTCCAAAGAGTTTACAAAAACAACTGCTAGCCTAATTACCTCAGATTTTCACCTAGCAACATTTACGTACGTACTTAACCACACATATGGCAGCAATTCACTGCTGCAAACAACCCAGCTGATGACAAAGATACCATTTACCTCTTTGTGTGAGACACATGGGCCATGGCATCCAGTCACGAACCCTCCAGACTATGCTACGATTCACTGATTTCTATTTGAACAAATGGGTTTTTCGCTGTAGAGATGCCATCAAGTTATAAAAGCTAGTGAGAGTGAATGTCAAAAATGGCAAAGAAGTGATGGAGCATTTCGGTGAAGTCAGTGAGCACTTGAGCAGTGTTCATGGATGTCGTAACTCTCCACCATTTGACGGTTGCGGTGAATGAGAAATTTGATCTATGAAGCACCTACAGTAACATCTAGTGCTAGCTCACTGAAAACCGAAAGGGTCTTTGGGGACGATGTATTAAAATTAATAGATTAGTTCTGGCAAAAAAGATCACTCTGTCATCATTTACTCACCCTCGTGTCATTCCAAAGCTGTATGACTTTCTTTAGTAGAAGGCTTAAGAAAATCTGAATAATGTGGCTGCTTTTTGCAATTACAGCAACTCAGATTGGATATCTCAGTCTGATTTGGATCTATTAAAACCATATTCTGATATTTAGTTTTTTAAGTAATACAACATCAAGGTGACTAATTGAACTAGACTAGTTAATTGATTTTACGTTCTATTTCTTCTATGTCCAAGGTCCTGGAGAATAACAAAAAAGTTCCGAAAACATAAATTCCCAATTATTCATGTCTTAAAAATGCAAACTTTGACTCTGACTGACTTTAATAGGAGTCCACATGAAAACTGAACTATTTTTATAAAATAATAGTTTAGCTTAAAAAGAATATTTATTCATTTCAATATTCTATCACCATTTAATATCCATTTAAACCATTAAGATTAGGCTATTTTACATATAAAAGGTGACACTTTTGACTGCTTTGTGTCTAAAAGCACAACATTTTGAAAGGAGACCTTCAAAAAAAAAAGTTTTCCACACAGTTCAGTATGATTTCAATAGATTCAGGATATAGCAAACTAATTATGGGAACCAATTTTATGGTGATTTTTGCAGAGCTAACATCACTTATCATCATTCGCTTTCATTATATGGAAATACACGGCAAGGACATTCTTTTAAAAAGTATTCTTTTGCGTTTCACAAAAGGAAAAGTCATACGACTTGAAATGACAGGAGGATGAGTAAACGATGAAAGAAGTTTTGATGATGACATTTTCAGTTTTTGGTGGACTATTCCTTTAAAGTGTAGAGAAGGACAAAGAGGGAGAGTCAGACAAAAAGACGATTGAGCTGATAGATTGAAAACAGAGTGTAAGATGTGAAAGTCTGCAATAAAATGGCTGTATTTCCTGTTCAGCAAACTTTAGTGCATAAGTACTTTCTAACAGCTTAAATAATGGCATTGTCTTGCAGACGCCATCCGACATGCTTATCAACTAGCCGTCTGTTTAAACAGTGGGATGCAAACTGCAAGGATATATTATTATATTATGTTGCAGTTTTGTTTTTTGTTTTTTACACCTGTAATTAAGGGGTGACCGGGGCTAGTTGCCACTCAAGGATGTGCAGGAAGAGCTGTTTTTATAGCAAAAACTTTTAAGCAAAACTTTTTTCAGTTTTGTAAATTAGTATTAAAATTTTAATTTGAAATTTTGGTAACACTTACAGTAGTAAAGCTTTTATGCACAATGCATAATAAAGGGTTTTTAATAACTATAATGCATTATAATTATCTATAATGTGCATTGTAATATGTTATATTGTCATAAATAATTAAAGTAAAATTTAAAATGCATAGTGTAACAATATATTTATAATGCATTATCTCTGGTTACAATTATTAGTGAGATTGTACAATGCGCTATAAGGTTCATTAGAAGGCATAATTAATGTATTTATAACTACTTTTATAATGAATTACACATAAAGGCTTTAAGTAAAGTGTTACCGTTTTTTTATTTTTATTAAAACACTCAGGACAAGTGTAAAATTGACTAATTAGACTTTTATGATTAATCAAAAATTAAATTAAACTTGCTATATGAGTGTAGCAAAGCATTGTGTTCATTTACATGTAAACAACTTATTATCCATCCGTGTTTGGTTTTGTATTTTTATTAAATAATAATACTTCTATTATTATTATTATTATTATTGTTATTTAATAAAAATACAAAAATATATTTTAAAATCAGGAGAAATTGCAATCCTGCTCTAATTACAATTGTCAAAACACCTTTTTTAATATTAACATAATTTACCTTTATTACGTGTTGTTTAAGAATTATGTTTTCAGTTTGGTTTAGCCTTAGATTATTATGTATATATCTTTCAATAAAACACTTTGCATGGAACTGCACCATATTGATGGAAATAGTCCCTGTATACAGTAGCAATTAATTTTCAAAAGTAATGCACACTGAAAAAATGCATTAAAGTAGAAATTGTGACAACTAGCCCCAGTCTATGTTCTAGTGGCTGCTGGTGTTGTTCATTTACTCCCCCTCCCCCCTTTACCACAGCTATAAATTGTTTTATGGATTACGAACAAAGACTGACAACCTTTTTTTTCCTTAGGCTTTACTTTTCACTCCTCAAACATGCGTAATAAGATTAAAGTTTGCCTGACTGGCAGTTTGGTGTATGTGGATTAATTAATGCGTTTTAGAAGTTGTCAGATGTCCAAGCGGATGTTTTTGACAAAGTCAGAGCAAATACCGAAACATTTCCTGGATGCAGATAAAGAGCAGTGAGTCAGCGGACTACAAAACACACAAGAGCTCTCCGTCTTGGTTAGCTTCCATTACTTCTGATTGTGGACATGCTGCCCAGAATATAAACGGGACTAGATGGGCAAGATGAAGAGATAGCAGTTGGATGGAGCTGCAACAAATTCCCAAAAAGAGCAGTGGAAAAAACAATCCTAGCAAAGTACATCATGCACCTATTTTCAGAGAGAACCAATGCGATCAATAGTGAGCAAAAACTTCTTTAAACAATAACAAATATATCATTTCCATTCCATTATTACATATTTAATAATAAAATGTAATAAAATAAGTTAGTAATATTAATTTTAATTTTAATATTAATAAGTTAATATTAAAAAAAATAAATGTATAAAATATTTTTTGAGCAGCATATTACAATGGTTTCTGAAGGATCATGTGACATTGCAGGGTAATGATGCTGAAAATTCAGCTTTGTCATCACAGAAACAAATAATATGTTTAAAGTGTAAAAGTATTTTGAATATTACTGTTTTACTGTATTTAACTGATTTAAATAAACACAGTCTTGGTAAACAAAAGAGGAATCTTTTAAAAACATGGAAAATATATATTTATATATTTCAAGATTCTTTGATGAATTTACAGTGAAAAAAACAACAGCATTTATTTTAAATAAAAATATTGTTTAAAATAAAAAAATAAAAATTATTAACAGTAAATATGTCTTGATCGATTTAATGCATTGTTGCAGAATGAAAGTGTTAAATTCTAATTCTATTTATTATTACTTGAAGATGGGAAAACTCAAGACATCAAACAGGATCCACGTGCCTCCTTCGTCTGACAGGTATGATGCTTCGGCTCTGGCAATGTGAGAATCTTTAGGCTATGTTACGTTTTAATCCTGATGTGTCTGTCTGCTTTAGGGAGAAATTAAACATTTCACATCAAAGGATGAAATTCTAGAGACGGGAATAAGGTGCCTAGCATGCTTAAAGCATCTATCCTTTAATGTGACCTGTCCTTCAGAGCCCACTGTTCATCTCGAGTTGAGGAGAAGTTGACAATGTGTCATTAGCTTTGATTTGTTTTGTGTCTGCTGCCCTTGAACAGTCAGGTGATTACTGAAAAGATCACAGGTTGTAGAACATTTAGTTAAATGCTAACTTTTACATTTAAATTAAAGTGACTTTACTCTTAACAATGTCATCCTCAGAAAAACAAACTTCTCCTTTGCTCTTTTAGGATATCAACTAAACTTTAATATTTTTGATAGTGATCTTTCAGTAGGATTGCTGAAATTCTTTTGGTTTTATAGTGGTGACATCATGAATGAGTCACTTTGTTGCTATGCTACAAGCTCCCATGGCAACTGTAGAGCAAAGAAAAAAAAAGTAAAATCTGGAATGATGGGAAATTAACATGTAAGTGAATGCCATGGAGAGTGAGACAGCCAGGCATGCCAGGAAAGACAGAAAGGTGGTGATAGATTATATAATATTATATTATAATATTTAGGTGATGCAGAGAATGACTGCAAATCACATTTCTGGATTTGGCAGACTTCCACAGTGATTGGCGTTTATTTCTCAGGACGTGTGTTAGTTGGGGATTGAACCCTCTCTGTTGTTATTCCTACAGTGGTGCTCTAGTTGAGTGTCTTCTGATATGGACATTTTTGGACATGTAACTTTGAGAAAATAAACTTTAAGCACACATTTTATGTTGCCATTATTTCATTTTGCCAGTAACAATGTCCAACAATGTAAAAACACACATCACAAAGGAATTATGTAATTGTATTACTTTTATTTGGAAGTCATGAACAATTCCACTACATTTCAAATGATGTATTGTGTATTCATTTTTAATAAAACCTTTAATTTTTTTCCTTTCCTTTCTTTTTTTTTTAAGTGCTCAACTCCTTTATCTTACTTAAGGAAATTTAGCAATTGAAAAGTTTGCATATTATATTTGATAATGGTACACACGTCAATATTTCCATAATTTTAATTATTACATGATGAAAGCTATGGTGGTTATTTAAAATATTTTGTTGTATGTTTATAATAAAATAATTAA
>JAUCNO010001851.1:14053288-14071635 GCA_032353835.1 Enteromius viviparus
TGAAAGGACCGAGCCGGACGCCGAGCTCTAGCCCTGGCTAGGGTTCAAGCCTCTAGGGTTCGGTGTCCGCCGTCCTCTCGGCTTGCCCCCCGGACAGCACGCCACATATGTTAAACTTTATCCTTCTTGATTATGAGGAAGCGCGAACTCTTGAAACATGAAGTGCTGCACAATGAACAGATGTGTCACCTTTGGCTCTATGTCTCATGCACGGTGAAAAAACTACAACCACAGGTAATGCTGGGGTTAAAAACATTGAAGTTTTACAGAATATGCAAAGCTAGACATGAACATTTTCCCTATGATTTTCTACTTAAGGTTAATACAGTGCAAAGCGCAAAACAAAACACTTGTATGTCCCAGGATGCTGGAGTTTGCATTTACCAAAAACATAATTCAGAGTATGTAATGACTATTGAATTTCCACATTATCTATAATTTAGCAGTTACATTTTAACCAGTTATATATATATATATTTATCATTTATCTGTCTACAGAGTAATGCACCCAGATGTCAAGTCACTGGACTGGATTCAGAGTGATCTTTGCAGACTGGGCTGACATCAGTCTTGACACAGTCACAGAGGATACAGCATTCTGCGGTGGATGTGACACTAAACACTTTCACCCTTTGTATATTTTTAACTAAATAAAAGCAATACCTGTGTTAATGTGACTTTTCTCTTACAGAACACTGGCACTCTTGAAGCAGGGCTGGTTGGTTGACTTTCGAGTAGAGGATCAAGAGATCTTGGTAAATGTTATAAAATCTCTTACACACACTCACACATAGATATATATATATTAGGGGTGGGCATAGATTATTTTTTAAAATCTAGATTAAAATGGCTCATTAGAGTTCTGCCAAAGGCATTCAGAATCTGTGTGCTACGTATTATATTTGAGATATCTGTGTGTCAGTACTGCAATCACAAACATGTCTTAGCTTAAACCAGGACTAGCCCTTAGTTAAATTAAGATATTAATGATATGTCAGAGAAAGATATTTTCAGTTGAAGCAGTTCAAACAAGCATTTTAGTCTGTGACTAGCTTAAGCCTTGTCTGTGAAACCAGGAGAAGAACACATTCTCTTTCAGTACATGGCTACATTTTAAATAAAATTTATTTTGTGCAAAATTAAATGTTTTTTTTATTATTATACACACAGGCTACTCTTTTAAAACTATTACTAATTTTAAAAAAAAAGTGCTCTTTGAATATACAAAAGTTTACAGAAATACAGTCTTGACTTTTAAAAGTAGGATTTTTCTTTTCCCCCTCTGCATTATTGTCGCTTGATTATTACTGATGAGCAGGGCTCGAAATTAACACCCGCCAAAACAAATCAAAATTTTTGGAGGGTATCGATAAAAACTTACAAGCCAGTTTGGCCGGCGTCACGTCACTGGAGTGCTGGGAACATTACTTGACACAGCACCGGTCAGTCAATGCACCATACCAATGAAACTTCAAATCGGATGCCTTCATCAGGAAACCATATCGTTTCTGGTATTACGAAATGCATCAGTGGATCTGGTGTTGGGTCGACCATGGCTCTCTCTTCACAATCCTCAAACTCACAGCATTGTTCGTTTCGTTGACAAATAATTCTCATCATAATGTTCGTCAGCGACATTTTTTCACAGACGAAAAACTAATTTTGAAATGACAAAAACTATGATGAAAAACTATTGACATTTTCGTCAACGATTAAAAACGAGACGATAATGTTATGAATGGATGATTGGGAAGAGATTGTTTCAGAACGAATGTGCTGCGTGGTTCGGAGGGTAGATGTGTACATGAACTGTATTAATAAGCTATACCCTTGCTGAACGTCTCATAAAATGTTCAAAAATCTCAATATGTGGGATTAAGAGAAGAGCAGGCATATGGAAATGATTGTAGATGGCAGAGAGAGCTTAGTTCAGTCTGGTTTCTGAGCACACACTGAAACACACACACAGCACATCTCACTCAGTGCGAGTAAGTTACTCTTGAATGCAGAATTACACACAAAATGTTTTTAAATAGTCAGTTTTCACTAGCATTCAGGTAAACCGAGTCGATTATGTGAATGTAAACGGTAACGGAAAGATTCATATACATTTTTTGAATGAATAATATGGTAAACAAAAAGAATGCCTAATTAGCCTCTATAACCATTGGTATTTCATTGAAAAGCAGACCATGTTCTTGATCTTAATGAGAAGTGGTTATATAGCGTGCAAAACAAAGATAAGGTTTAGTTTAATTGTAAATGGCAGACAGGTCATCATTGGCTAGTGTTTGATAGTTTCGTAGTTGGGTTCAGTAATCTAAATTTTTAGTTTTTCATGCACTGTTAAAAAAATGATACAATTTTCATTCAGTGGCATTCATAATCTCTTTTTTTCACCGCGTAAAAATTTGTCTAGTGGAAATTCTGATTGAACTTTCTGAAGTTACCAGCCACTTTGGCTGGTGATCAAAAAAGTTAATTTCGAACCCTGCTTCAGACAGGTCTGGACATGGGCTGACTTCAGCGGGGGAACTTTCCGTGCAATGCAAGATTTTAAAGCATGACGTCTTAGTGACTGATTGATGGTAGCCCTGGAAACAATGGTCCCAGCTCTCTTCTCTTTACCAGCTCCTCCCGTCTAGTTCTGGGCTGATTCTTCACCATTCTTAGCATCATTGATGCCCCACGAGGAGAGATCTTCTCTGAGGCCCCAGTCCGAGGGACATTGACAGTCATCATTAGCCTCTTCCATTTTCTGACAATTTGTTATTTTTTCACCAAGCTGCTTGGCAATTCCCTGTAGCTCTTTCCAGCTTTGTGAAGGTCTTGTGTCTTTTGACAGTTCTTAGGTTTTGCCCATGTTGCTACTTAGACTTTGGCTGATTTTGGGGTGCACAGGTGTCTTTATGACAGCTAATGACCTATTTAAACGGACTATTTAAAAGCAAAATAACAGGTCTTTGAGGGTCAGAAATCTGGCTGATAAGCAAAGGATCAAATACTTATTTGACACAACAATTCCTAAATTGTTATTTAGGACAATTTGATTTCCGGAATTTTCTATTTAGACACAGTGGAAATGCACCTATGCTGAAAATTGTAGACCCTTTCATGATTACTAATTAAGAGATCACAGGGTGATCAAATACTTATTAACCTTACTGTATTTTTTCTTTTTTCTTGATTAATAATAATACATTTGACTAGTACATTTACAAGTAATACTGTGATTCTGTCAGTCTCAGATAATTCTCACTCAGATGAACTATTATCATCAACAGTCCAGTCGGCAGCTTCAACTCCTCCAGTCAACAGCTCCTCTGGTGACTCTTCTGTTTTATACACATTTGTTTGTTTATGTTGATGTATTAGAATTCTTACCATAACATTAATTGGATGTTTTGTATTTACACTTACTTTTTGTATTTGTACTTGTTTTATTCCAGCCTTTGTGACTGTGGTTTGTGCAGGCATTTTCTTTTTTCTGGTTTTCTGGATCCTTGTGGGTTTAATGTGTATCTACAGCACAAGATCAGATGCAAAGTCCAGATGTAAGATCATAAACATCAGTACACTGGTTAAAAAACCCCAAAAGAGAATTGATGGCATGATGCTTCCAAACATCATTTTCAGCCAAGGCCTGGTTTCACAGACAGGGCTTAGCCTAAACCAGGATTAGGCAAGAATAAAATATATATATTTTTTTTTTTCATAAACATCTTAAGACAAAACAAAGGCACTGACACGTTTTAAGATCAGTCAGTGCAAGTTTCTTTCAGTTGAAACAGCTCAGATTTACATTTTAGTCTAGAAAGCTTAAGCCTTGTCTGTAAAACCGGGGGCAATGTCTAATATTCCTCAGGTCTTTTTTATTTTTTATTATTATTGTGACTCATTGTGACCTTTTAATGATAAGTGAAATCTAACATTATTTATATTATTCACATTCAGATTTGAAATCTCACACCACTGAAGATACAGCTCAGGATCCACCAGACTACAACCAGGTTTGTAAACCTCTCTGTGTGCCAGCAAGAACATTTTGCACCAAACAAGTTTATCTGACGTTTTTTTTTAGGCAAGAAAACGGTATGCTTGAGTATATAAGTTTTTAGCTTTGGACATTTTTGGAGGTGTGCTTCTCTTTTTCTCTCTGGCAGGCTGTGGACAATGTCTGTACAATGGTAGAGTATAGTTTGGATGATCCACCTAAAGAAGACTGTTCTTCTCTAAAATATTCAACTATATTACTGCATGTGACTCAATAACTGAGTTATTCTGGAATGTAATTACTTATTTCTAATTATTTCATATTTAGACCTTATCATAATCTCATCATCAGCAGTATCATCATCATTATCTCTCCTTTTATCTGTATCATGACAGTTCTGTAATAAGTCAATAAAAAGTTTATTGTTTGCAGTCCGATGACCAAATGAACATCAGTTCACCATTTCCTGGCTGACAGATCAGCGCTGAACTCTAATTTAAAACAGTTGCAGAGCATTTGTGGTGTATGTGGTCAAAGAATAAAACATTCTGCAAGTGTCTATGAGCTGCAAACAGAATAAGGAACTGTCCCTTAGCTTAGATCTGTTTGGTTGCTCATAGCCTAATTTGCTGTAGCCAGATGTTAGCTTAAATCTGTTATGCTATGCTGAATTTGAATTCATGGCGGTAGCCAGGGTTTGAACATTTTTTGAGGTCATGGGGGGAATTGTGTTATGATAACCCCTATACAACTCATTATAACAATTAAAAAACAGACATGTAGATGTTTGTGAAAGATGTTTCCTCTGGTTCGGTGGGATGAACGCTGTTAAATTATACAATTCATCTTTTTAATTATTATTTCAGAAACATGATTCTTGCAAACTGTCTACTGTTAGCAGAACATTTTTGATGACTTGTTATATGCAGAATATCAATATTTGTGAAATGTTTTGCGTGCTCACTGTTTAAGTAGGCTAAAGAAGTTGTTGTTTTTTATTTATTTATTTAATGCCACAGAACAAGAGGTTTTTCTAGTTACAACATCAAATAAACATTTGTGGTCATAAAAAAAGAGAAAAGAAATACAAATTACTAACTACAAAGCTTTCAATGTTTTCAGAGCATTATATGTTTTCAGTGTTTTTTTGTTTCTTGTTTGTTCCAGGAGATTTACTTATAATAAAATCATTTATAAAATGTGCAAAATTTGGCTAACACTGAGCCCACTTTTTCTTATGTATATGGAATTTATCTAGCAAAACAAGCAAATGTATACTATATTGTTTTGTACAATTCAAATGTCATTTTCTGCATAATATTTCTATCATACATTTCACTTTTCTATTAATATAGACTTCCGGATCCTTCCAAAAAAATCTTGAGTAAATACAATGAAAGATGCTAAATAGTTTCATGACCACAGAATTCACAATTATACAAAATGTTAAGTTAAATATTTCTAAAACATGCTTAGCATGACAAATTCTAAAAAGTATTTTGTAAGACACTTCCTTATTTTGTTATTGATGCAAAACATAGTTGGTAGTTTTTATGCTTTAACCCAAGAAATATTACCAAATAAGGATATCTTATGTATAGAACAAATAGCTTTTTTTAAATTATCTTATTACTAAATTGTTGTCTTAAAACATCTACCCTTTAAATCAAAATATTTCCACAAGGATTAAACTTGTTGATTTCTTCTGAGATACAGTTTTTTAAAAGTATCACACTTTTTGGAATTGCGTCAAAAACAATAGTAAATTCTCTTGTTTTCAGGCCTATCATTGATTATGTCTCTTTAACCCTTTAGTGACTGTAATGTGTCAGGCCAGCCTTCCGCGCGCTGCAGTGACGTTTGCATCCGCGATAGTGACCGGAGTCTGTGCGCGCGGCGGAGCGGCGGGACACGGTGAGTGAACTGTTAACGAATCCCCGAACCACTGCGACCCGGCACGACCATTCACAGTTACATTCACAAGCTCGCGTACTATACAGAGGGCGCAGGGTTTGGGAGGAAGGCCGTTTAACAAAACTTGGCGTAACGAACATGCTAAGGTGCTAGCGCGAGCTAATAAGGCGCAGGCCGTCTGGGTGAGCAGAATTACCCCCGCAGAGCAGCGCTGCTGCCCGTCTGAGTTCACAGGAAACACCGGTGCGTTTACAGGCCGTGTTCTCCTGCGAGCAGACGGAAACAAATACCTGTCCGCTTGTTTATGGTATATAAATATTTGATCAGTTCGAGTTAAATGGAATTACTGTGTGCTGGTTAACAAGTTAAACTCTGCGTGTTTGTATTTAACCTGCCTTTTGATTTACCCATGAACTCCCAGTGTCCACATTGGCATACAATCTCACTCGACAAGTGACTAAAATGACCGTACAGCTGGTAGCGTAGAGGAATGTTTGGTGCAGACCGGATCCTACAGCTGTAGAGGAAATGTAGCCTTGTGTCGTTTTGTAATTACAGTCCTAGTGACACCGTAATGTTATTGAACCGTCTAGGGGAGACATTGGTCATCTGCACACCTGTTGCAATGAGTTGTATCTGTATTTTTGATATTTAGTTTAATCTGATGATATTTAAAGGTGTAATCAGGAAAAAACAAACAATTGATTTATATCATTCACTAGTTAAGAGAATGGTCTTGTCATGTTTGCTTATTTACTGAACAAAATCGGATCTTAGGAGGGTTGGGTAGGATGAGAATGCAGTCATTCTTATCCTCCAGCTGCCTTTCAGCTAACAATTTAATCAATTTCAGTTAAACAAAGTCGAGTTCTGCCTTACGTTCTACTCATTCAAGAAGCTGTTTTTAATTACTTTATATGCATCACAAAAGAAGAGAAAAGTTGTTCACAACCACAACTTTAATTTCATGCTAACCTTAACTTTCCTCAGTGTTCAGAATGTTTTAATTTAGACACTTTTTTTTCTAGATTTAATTGCATCAGGCTGAATGAACTGGTGCATTAGCATAACATCAGCTGGATCTGCATGCATTAGATTAGCTGTTTGTTTGGTCATTTGGATGCATTTGCATTCATGATCACAGGGGAATTTAAAGTGTACTCTGAATGACCTCAAATAGCCCAGGAAAACACATGCTGTGAATGTGCACGCATGCACTGCTATAATGATGGTGTTTTAAAGGAACCTAGTTCAAAAACAATTTATCTGTTTATTTAAACAGTTTTTGTTTGTTTGTTTTTTACTGATGCACACTTTAAAACTAAAGCATGCAAAGTCAGCATGAACTGGAAGTTGTGGAAATCTTTTCTTTAGTATAGTGAGGGTAGGGCGTGATGTTTTTTATTTGGAAATTGTTTGTCATGTGATTGACGGGTTGGAGGATCATTGCCCCCATCATGCAGGCATGCATTTAATCAGAGAAAATCATTTTAATTTGAAAGTAACTTCAGAGCAACACACACACAAAAAAAATCTAGATCTAAAATAAGTAAGCTGTGAAGATCTTTGTAAAAGTATTATAAATATGGTTATTATTTTTGTGTGTGTGGAAACCTTAGTGTGGTAACCTCAGAAAACTAAAAACCAGTTTCAACCGTCCAACCTTGCATTGATGAATGATATGTGTGTGTGCATGCTGCGATTGAATCTTACAGGCCTCAACAGAGACACCCACCATGCGTGAATATAAGCTTGTGGTCCTGGGCTCTGGAGGCGTGGGGAAGTCTGCACTGGTAACTTCAGCACTTTTAAAGTCTACACATTGTTGTATTCTAAATGGGCATTCTATACAGTATCTGTAGTGTTTTTCTCTCTAGTCTGTGTTTATTCAGGTTGTTATTTGGATTGAATGAGATTCTGTTCTTTTACAGACAGTTCAGTTTGTACAGGGAATATTTGTCGAAAAATATGATCCCACAATAGAAGACTCATATAGGAAGGTATGTAAATAATTTTGGTATTACTGAATTAACACAACATATAAGGAAATGCTGTAATGACACCCTCTTTGTGCTTTTTTTTTTTTTAGCAAGTTGAGGTTGATGGGCAGCAATGTATGCTAGAGATCCTGGACACTGCCGGCACAGTGAGTTTAATATACATGAACTCAACTGGCCAGTTAGTTAATTAGTCTTCAATGTGAACTCAATAGATTATTGATTGTTTGCTTACAGGAGCAGTTCACAGCGATGAGGGACCTGTACATGAAGAATGGTCAGGGTTTTGCTCTGGTTTACTCCATCACCGCACAGTCCACCTTTAATGACCTGCAGGACCTAAGGGAGCAGATTCTGAGAGTGAAGGACACAGAGGATGTGAGTGTTTTTTGTGGTGCTTATTTTTTGTTTATCTTGTGAAGAATAAAATAAACTGACATTAGCTATAGCAAGTTCTAACCAGCAAAGGCAAAACAAATAAAGCACAAAGCTAATTTGATTTCACTAAGGCAAGTGCTTCAAAACTAATTTGCAGAAGCTGTTTTTCAAACTTTGGCACACCAAACAGCTTTACCAGAATGCACACTAGGCATGTTTCCGCTACATTCATTCTAACGTGGTTTTCCACCACACCAAAAATCATCCTCGCAGCTCGCATCATTCTCATTTGGGTTATTAATGATAATTCTACTCCTTCATGCAGGTTCTGCACTAATAACATGATGACAGAATATATTGTTTGCACGTGTTTGAGTCTTGCTTAATTAACGTTAAAAAGAACTCTACGCCCACAGCTTGTGATGAACTAAGGAGGGTGAGAGCTAAGGAGAGCTTTTAAAAATTAAAAAGATAGTTTGCGAATGTGATATTGATTTAATAGACAGTTAAATTTTGTAACAAATTCAATAAACACTAAGTTAAAAGCCTATTAAGTGACTTATGTTCTCTGACTATAACACTACTGCCTGATTTTGCTCCATTTCATCAACGAAAATGGTTCTAAATAAAGTAACAGCTCAGCCACTCCGCATCTCTAAAGGCAAATACATTTTTCATCTAATGAGTCAGTGATTCAAGATTCACCAATTCATAAAGGCAGCCACTTGATTCATTCATCAATGAGTCAGCTGTTCAAACAAATCATTTGAATGAATGATTCACAGATAAAATCAGTGACTTGCTGCCACCTGCTGATGGATTAAGTTTCATTTTTTTTAAATTGAACATTTCAATGTTCAAAATGTTATATTTTAAACATTAATGAAAATGTAAGCCACTTTTGTGTTCTTCTGTGCCACCTCTGCAGTTCCATTTTTTTTTTTATTTTATCAAAGCTAGTTTCACGTGATGATAGCATATTTGTCTTATTCTACTTATTACATTGTGATTGATTACAACATTTAGCTTATAAGCTTAAGCTTTTAGCTTAAGCTTATAAATATAAATTTTTGAATGTGACTTAATGACAACTAATAAAATTAGAAAAAAACTGTGTCAGAGCAAGACACTGTAACCATTTCAAGTACCGACAGTGAAAAGAAGAGAAATGCTGGCTGTTGCTGGTTACTTTATGATGAATAAATTCATAAAATAGCCCTTAAACGATTAGTAAATAAACTACTGACCGTTATGTTTTCTCAAATGCACATGAATTGCATGTAGCCTATTCAAACAGCGCTGCAGAAGTCTGCTGTGTATCTGCTTAGCCAGAGTTCCAAGAGTCCAAATCTGCATAGAAGCAGTGTTACTCATCAGCTGCTCAGTAACAATTTAAAATAAGAATTCATGCATTAAAAAAAAGTCCTAATTACAACAGCTCTGTTAGTACATTATTATTACAGTCTCACATATTGTTCAAATTAGGATCTGTAATATTTTCCAATGTTTTGAAAGAGTTCTTTTGGTCCAAGAATTTGTTTGTAGGTTGTATTTTTAAGTTAAATTGTGCTTTGTTGGTATAGGTTTGTTTAAAAATGTTAAGTAAAGTAAATATTTTTTAATTGTTGTTTTAAAATTAGATAAATTAAAAAGCACATTTTGGTTATTTAATATATTCTACAGTAGGAAAAAATAGTTCTGTCTCTTGTTAGTTCTATCTCGATCAAATATTGTCCTATCCTAACAAACCACATACTAATAGAAAGCTTATTTATTAATCTTTCAGATGATATACAACTTTAAAAAAATGTGTTTTGCGGAAATGAAATCTTTAGCATTATATACAACTTATATACCACTTCTGGATGAGTCAGTGCATCCTTGCTGAATAAAATCATTAATTTCTTTAGAAAATTGCATTGACTGCAAACATAACTGCTTCTTAATAAGACTCTTATCTTTGTAAACCAATCATGCTTAAATTAAAACTCTGTGGTCTTCTAATTTAAGCCAGGTGCAAACATAGTGCACACACTCATCAGTTTTCTCTCCCTAACTCTCTGTTTCTTTAGGTGCCAATGATCTTGGTTGGAAATAAGTGTGATTTAGAGGATGAGAGGGTGGTTGGGAAAGAGCAGGGTCAGAATCTTGCTCGTCAGTGGAGTAATTGTGCCTTTCTAGAGTCTTCTGCCAAATCAAAGATCAATGTCAATGAGGTGAGTCACAGTTTAACAAAAACACATGCACCGGGTCACCTAAAGACGGTCTTCTAATGGAAGTCCTTTGTTGTTGTTTTTTGTCTGTGTGTATCAGATCTTTTATGACCTGGTAAGACAGATAAACAGAAAGACGCCGGTGGAGAAGAAGAGAGCGAAAAAGAAGTCAAACTGCATCCTGCTGTAACAGCTGCATCACTGCAGCAGCTCTGAGCCAGGTAGTTGATCAGAAAGTCTTTAGGAACCAGCGCATGTGCTGTGAACTCGTTTCATCCATGATTAAGATTTTACAGTGGTTTGTTTTTTTACTTCAGCGATATCTACTAGGAATCCACCAAATACCAAGTATTGAATGATAAATGGTTGATTAAATGGTTAAAAGCCTTTTCTAATTGTTTTATTGTTACAAAGATCACGTGTATGTGCCTAAATCAAAAAATGTTATATCTCCTATCATGACCCATGACTCAGTGGAACATTTTGGTTAAGCAGCTCTCCAAAGGGGTTACTTGAGATGGATGGCATGATTTTTTTCCCCCTTCTCATTCTTTTCAGATTGCCGAAATGAAGAACTGTTGCCCAGCTGGCCAACATTCCTGTTCCTGTCTACAGTTATTGGCCAAACTAGTAAGGCTGAACACCAGACTCCTCAACTAATACACAGACTTGACAGAAAAAGAGAGATGCAGCCTCTGCCTTTTCTTCCAGTGCGGTTTTGAATCCCTTTGATTACTGTTTTGTTTTGTTTTTCTGAAGAAGACTCCACACTAAGGATCTGTGTCTGGAGCAGAAGCTCCATCTGTGACATGGCAAAGGGGGGGGGGTTAGACAGTCTGGGAGAGGGTTCAGGACTTTCTCTGTGTGTCCTACAGAGAGAATGGGGACATTTCAAAAACATGCTCATGTTTGTAAAATGATCAGATGTTTCTTTTTTTCCCATAATGTTTGGACTATCACTAATCATTTGTACAGAGAAGAAGCTGTGTCCTTCCTTCATCAAAACATTTTCTGAGTGACTTTGAACACTCACTGCTTTCATTGCCCTTAATATGCTTAGATTCTTATTTCCTTTTATCTAAACAAACTGTGAAGAATGAAAAATTTCCTTTTTTCTTTTGGTGGTAAGGTTAAAATAAAAAATTTGGATCTTGAAGGTAAAAATATATTGTACTGAAGCCAATGCATTTGTTTTCTCACAATCAAAACTAGTTGAATTAATTAAGCTTTTAAAGATAATTACGTTTTAGTATGTTCCTTTTTTCCTTGGTTGTATTTTGCGGTAGGCTGTAGCTCAGCCTGGGATAAATATCAACCATTTTGTGCCTGAGCAGGAGAAGGATGAAATCAGATCTGTAATGCAGTGATGACTTCTCCTCTGATAACCGCTAAACCAATAATCAATAGTCAGTCCTTGACACTTCATTTGCCAAGTTAAATCAGTCTTGATGTGTCAAATATATTATTTTAGTTTTCATTGTTCTGCTCCATGGTTTTGTTGAGCATTTCAAACAAAGTGTCTGGCTGGCTTTTGATTTGTTTTTAAAGTAACGTGTGCTTTTTTTTTTCTTTTTTTTTTTTTTGACATAGATTTAAATAAATGTATTTCATATTGATGTGGTGTTTTGTTTATTTCTACATTACCGTTCCTCATCGACGTAGACCATTATAGAGATGTGCCTCACTCTATGTACTGTAGTTACATATCGCCTAAAGCCATATAAATAATTCCTCTTATAAGCTAACGTTAAATGCAAAAAACGTGTTTAATATTCATTACTAGATGGGACAAAAGCAGATATTCCTGATGCATACGACTTGAATGGAATATCCGGTTCCTTTTAAACTGTAATTATATAGACCTGCAGAAACTTTTTTTTGTTTTGTTTTTTTACACCTCATTAAATAGCTCTGAAAACAGGCGTAAAGACTACTGCCGGCCCAAAGCCACATATTTATATATATTACAGATAACATGAAGGTGCTGATAAAAAAGGCAGGTATTTGCATTTGCTCAGTTTTCATTTGTTTGCATAGCAGTTTAGCATCATTGCATAGTTTTTCAGTTCATTACAGAGCAGTTTTATGCTTACAAAGCGAAGACATGAGTAAGACATTTGTGAAAAAGCACCAGTCAGGACTTTTTCATAGAATGATTGACATTTAGGCCTAAACCTAAACAGATGGATACAAACATCAGCAGAAACAGAATTAGGCTCTCATGAGACCGTACAGAAGCACAGCAGGGCAACAATATGTGACTGTATTAATATTTCTGCCATGCTCACATTAAAAAACAAAACAACAAAAACGCATACCAGAAATGTTTACCTAACATATCTTTGGAATCAATAGCTTCAGGAGTGCTATTCCTCTCACTTGAGAAAGAAAGACAATTGCAATAATAAAAGTAAATATTGCAATTTGTAGTGCATGGTGTTTATCGCTTAAATTTTACGGTTTGCTTCACATTTCGTTGTGATACCATGATGATAGAAAATAATGTGTTTCATCGTTCAGAATTCAGATTTAGTTATTTGTGTTTGTAGTTCACAATATAATTCTTTTGTTTCAACTATACTATTCGAATGTTCTGGAATGTGAGTATTTGCAACAATGAATAGCCGACCAAGTGCCCTTAAGGGCAGCAGGGACAACAATTATGATCATTAAGTCCACTAATTATGTCTAACAATTGCTAACAATATGTGTAAGAGTGTCTTCCATGTAGAATTATATCAGACCCACACAGCTGAGCTGTAATCAAACACAGATGGATGCTTCTCTACTATCTCCACCCATCCTCTGTCCCTCAAGCCCTCTGAGCCCTGATAAGCCACGCCCTCTTTTTGGGTGGGTGTGGTTTTCTTCTTCATTCCTCTTGTTCTCACCCAGAATGGCTTGCTGGCTTCTGATTTTGGCTTTCTGCATGAGATCTTTGGTTGTTTACAGACATCCATTGCTTCGCTTTCTTTGTGGTGCCGTGGTTGAACGCGGCGTAGGACCCGTTTGAAGACGCTAGCTGTTAGCGAGAGTTTCCTGGAAAGATCTCGAGAGTGACTGCTATATGATGACTCTGAAAGGGCATCTTTAAGACTCGAGTCATTCTGCTCCTCACCTGCTGCCTGGCCTCCAATATCAGGCAGATCCAGCCAGTTCCCGACCAAATCAGCAAAAACATTGTCACCCAGTACCAATGGCTGCCTGTTTCTACTGTGGTTCATCAATGAGGCTGTCCAATCACTGGACTCATCAATGTCGTACGAGTAGAAATTGTTGTTGGTTGTGTCTTCCTGAGAGGAAAAAGAGGAAGAAGTGCTTAGACTTCCTCTGTATACCCTCCTGGGTTGGTGTATCCTGGAAATATGGCGGTTGTCTGCTGGAGAGCTAGTGAGGAACAAAGACGGCTCCATGTTAAGTTCAGTCTTGAAACATTCTTGTGAAAGAGTTTCTTCTGGATGTTGTGTTCGGTTCAGGTGGGTTATCTTTGAGCTGTAGTTCATCTGATCAAGTATTGTGGGGGTGTATGAAGAGGCCTGGCTCGGTTTGCTGGATAACTCCAGCTTCTCCAGTGCAGTCTGAACCTGCAAGAGTTTGAGCTCCTGGAGAGCACCGATCACAGGATTCATCTGAGCCTGGAGACCTTCATCCGACTGCCACAAAGAATCCTATAATGGGAAAGGCAATAGAGCAATTACTATGACATAAAGCAGCAATTATTAGTGAAATCTGTTGTGACTGATGAATAACGCTTATCTCACACTCACTTCACAGTAATTATCAAAAATCAATATTACACCAAACAGTCTGCATTTTCTGCCTAGTGTGTCATTACAGATACCTGGCTCAGCATCTGCTGAAGAGAATGCAGATGTTTTTGTCCTTGTCATAGCCTCCAGTAAATTGCTTACCAGGTGGATTAAGATTACATTTTCTGCTTATTACATTTTTTGAAACTGCCCCCAAAAAATTGAAACCGATACTATTATTAAGCAAGGATGCATAGAATTGATCAAAAGACTTTCATGTAACTATAAAGAATTCAAATGAATGCTGTCCTTAAGATCTTTCTATATACCAAAGGTTTACACATTGAGCAGCAACTGTTTTCAACAATAGAAATGAAAGCATAATGCATGTCTTAGTTAGAGTCAAAATCAACTTTTGATATCCCATACTGTATAGAGTATATGCTTAGTTTTTTTTTATTATTCATTGTATTCAATAATTAGTTCCAAATTCCATCTCTATACACTACAAAAATGCCCTTACTAAATAAAACCACTGTCATCTTACCTTCTTTCTCCCTGCGGTCTCTGCGTTTCCCTGTCTTTCCTTCTCTCGTCTTACTCCCTGTTTTCTGTTCCTACTCTCCCTTACAAGTGTGATCGATCAGCAGCCAGTCTGAGCACAGCAGCACACCACTGATGCATTTCTACAGTAGTGTTGTGTCTCAAGGCATGATGGGAGATGTAGGAGCTCATGGGCATGTGGGTGAAATGACTAGACTGTGAGTCATGGGCGAACAGACGAAGCATGTATTTTACTGGATTGGTCATAAACGCAGGTGTAGGGAAACGTAAAGCTTAACTTGTATTTGACCTGAAACATTCCATTCAGTCTGAATGGGATATAAATATAGGGTGTTATATTGGCTGCTTATGTAGACATTTAAAAATGAGAATTCCGTTTTTAAAGTTTAAAGAGGCAAATTATTTATGTAACGCAGCTTATATAACTTGCCCTGTTTGCTAGTAATGGCATGTTTCATGTTGAATGTTTCATCAGATTCAGCCCTAGGTCTTGTTTCTCATTTTTTGATGTCACTGACTTCTGTATCAGTTTCCGGTGTGATGTGCCTAGACGGGTAGCAGTATTTATCAGACATCACTAACCCCACCAACAAGTGATTGATGCTGTGAGTAACATCCTTGTGACCCCGTTTCCTCATTTGGGAAGCACCTATTTGCTTTCGCTCATTTATTTTCACAAATAAAGGCTATTTAAATGAAAGAAAACTATTTTTTTTTGCAGAAGTGTTCTCTGATGTATACATTCAAAGCAAAATTTATATATACATTTTTGTGTAGGCTAATGTGAAAAAGTTATCAGATAACTTAGAAAGGTATGTAATGAGTTTGGTTGAATAGCTGTCAGCTGTTAAATTTAAGTGCACAATTAAATAATACAAGTTTAGGTCAACCAATTATCAAGCAATACTTAATTTTGTTCAGTCTGTGGTAGGGTGACCATACGTGCCATTTTCCCAGGACGTGTCCTGGTCAGGATTTAAATATCTAAAATATCTATGTTTTGGCTTTGTTTGTGTCTGCAGACCATTGGTGTATGACATTGTTTTCTTATGTTTTAAAGATGCTCTGGAGGTACTTTGAATCAAAGCAATAGCCTATAGAAATCCTGGCAAGGATGTGTCATGGGAAAAATGGCATCTATGATCATCCTAGTCTGTGGTGTAAAAGGTCACATTAGCAAGAAAAACACTTTAGAAGCAAAACATGTTCTGGTCAATAATTTTTGGTCTCAAATTGATCAGTTTTATTGTTCTCTGTAGATCATTTATGTGTTTTAAACTGATCCATAGACTGTGATCTGACCACAACCTGCACTTTTTAAAACATTACAGAATGGCGAGTCCCGGCCAATCAGCGTCCTTCTTTTCAAAAAACCCGCTGCCAATCAGGCTGCACCTTTTCTCCAGCACCGGACAACAGCTGGATAAACATCAACACACTTTGCAGGAAAGGTGCATAAAATTGTTTATGAAAACATAATAATCCAGAGTCGTACTTATTATTACCTGTACATATCCGAGAAGATTATTGCAATAAAAAAAAAAAACACACCTGTCCAGTTAAAGTAGATGAAAAGAGACAGAGAGAAGGAGAGAGAGAGAAACAGGGAAATCTCACCAGTTCGTGTTTCAGACGCCGAAGGTTGCTGTCCATGTCACCGAGATCAGTTTGGTCTTCTTCCATAACTGCTGTATTACAAAATAATTTTTTTGTATTAACTAAACAGGTTGATTAGTTAAAAACGTAGTTCCTTTTGTTGTCGTTATCCGCTGAGTTCTTGGGTTTCTTCCGCTTTGCAGTGTAACAGTCAGTCGTGAGATATGACCAGCGATGTTTGCTAATATAATATTCCTCCTCTAACCTCTCTCGCCTCTAATACACTGCTGATTAAATATGCAGATGACATTACATCCCAGCACAGGCGAGGAAGTACAGTCAAGCTACTGATGTGGTGTCATGTTGATTTGAGGGGAAAGTTCCAGAATAGGATTTACTAACGGCTGACCGTCAACAAAACGGGTCATGCTTTCACACCAGTGGTCGTTCATGATGAATGGAGGGTTCATGCATAACAATAGAGCTACAATCGTGCAGCCTTAACTCTTTAAGATTCACTATTGGGCGGGGAAGAGATTTAGTCCATTTACAAACTTTAAAGAATTATTTAAAAAATATCTTAAAAAATATATTAGAACTGAAAAAATACTACTACTAACGTTAATATACAGAAATGAATACAAGAAATGATGTCCTCAAAAATTAGCAAATGTTAAATCGTCTTTAAACTTGCTGGGACAAACTTTCAGACGATGTGTAATTACAGTTTGTGGCAGGGAATGTATTAGGTGCTGTATTCAAAATGTGCTTAAATTTCAACCCCGCTGAATTCAAACATACCTCTTGTATGGCTATATGTATGCAGATATCGTTCGCCTGTCAACTAAGTGTGTAAGTCGCCCTCTGCAGGATGTTGCTGGTATTTCAAGCTGCGTTTCTGTTTCTGTGCGCCAGAGGGCGACGTGATTCACTGCACAATTCATTTATTCAGCGTCGAAGAACTGAACTTCGTCGCGATAGAAATATGGCGGCATCCGTGAAAGCAACGCATGAGCAGCAACCCAGAACCAGGACAGATGATGTTCTGAATAACGGGGGTGTTGAGTTCAGCTCGTTACTCCTCTCAAAACCCGTGCTTGAGGGTTTATCTGCCTCTGGCTTTCAGAGACCGTCCCCCATCCAGCTGAAGGCAATACCGCTGGGAAGATGTGGACTCGGTACGAGACCAGATGATACTCGAAAACAGTACCAAAACAAACCCAAACCGACAGTTTTGACCTTAATTACATAACAAAAAACCGACTGCTCTTTAATGACAGGAGTGTAACGTTAAAAATTACAGTGCATTGATGTAAACGTGCTTTTATTGCATGCACCGTTATCGGGAAATAATTGTGTGCATTGACTTTTTCTTCTGTCTAGATCTTATTGTTCAAGCCAAGTCTGGCACAGGAAAAACCTGTGTGTTCACCACCATCGCTTTGGACTCTCTTATATTGGAAAACACAACCACACAGGTATTAATTTTTGCAATATGCAGCGGAATATAATAATGCATTGGGTAATGCATTATTTGTTTTTTTTTGAAGATTTGTAAGAGTCATGTCTTTTGATGTTAAAAATAAGGACCAATAACAGGCCGTGTGTCTGTTTGACAATAATGCACCCTTCTCTTGTCCCATCAGGTGTTGGTTTTGGCCCCCACTCGGGAGATAGCAGTGCAGATTCATGCTGTTGTCATGGCAATAGGCAGTGCTATGGAGGGCTTGGAGTGTCATGTGTTCATCGGTGGCCGACCTGTCAGTCAAGACAAAGTTCATCTGAAGAAATGTCACATTGCCATTGGTTCTCCAGGTTTGAGCTAATTGAAATTAGCTAAATAAACTAACATTGCATATTTCGATGTAGTGTTGTCACGGTACCAAAATTTCAGTATTCGGTACCAATACCAGTGAAAATCCACGGTTCTCGGTACCAATTT
>JAUCNO010001851.1:14077555-14108189 GCA_032353835.1 Enteromius viviparus
CAAGTTCCTTGCCATACTGTTCTTGTAATAAATGAGAAGCAAATTAGATTTGACTCCTCCCCTTTTTGCTGATCCGAAAATTGATCCAATCCGTGACTCAAAATCCGTGATATGATCCGAACCGTGAGGTTTGTGATCCGTTGCACCACTAATGGCCAGGGAAGAGTAAACTAGCAAAATAGCGTCTACAACCCACTTAGAAAGCCTTTGCTTCGAGGATTTTGTGACCTTCTGTCCTGATTCAGCTGATAACTTGGGTAAGCAGTGCGAACGGGGGAAAAGGATGGAGAAAGAGACTGGGCCAGTTCTGGGCCATTTTCTTCGTGAAATAGGCTGGGCAGCGAGTGTTGCTGTCTGAAGCGAAAAGATCCACTTCCGCTTTGTCGAATGTCTCCCAGTGTGGAGGCACCTGTCACAATCACTTTCCTTCGGCACACTATGTGGAGGGGAACACCTCTCTGCAGCCACTGGGTGCCTTTCCATAAACCGAGAGCTGCAATGCAGGTCTATTTTGAGCTGAATGCGTCAATTTTGAGCCAAGTTCGTGGCGGCACCCGTGCCTTCAACCACTATTGCAGCGCCCGCATTTGTAAGAGGCCTAGCAGTAGCACTGATGAGGCTACGGTCATTTGACCCATCATTCTCTGAAAGTCTTTCAGGGGATGAAGCGTTGCGATCTTAAAGGAGCACTATGGTTGCGGCGCACTTCGGAGAGATTGACGCTCTCATTTACATTGAGTCTATTACAGTGCCCAGGAACATTATCTGTTGGCTGGGCATCAGCATGCTCTTGGCAAAAAAAAGTCCAAGATGGCCTAAATGGCAGAGGAGGAATGCCCTGAGCCTTTCCGCTTTCTCTTGCGAGCTGGCTAGAATGAGCCAGTTGTTGAGATAATTTAGAACGCGGATTCCCATCTGTCTCAGAGGGGAAAGCGCCGCATCCATACACTTTGTAAAAGTAGGTGGGGCCAGGGAGAGACCAAAGGGCAGGACCGTGTATTGATATGCTGTCCCCTTGAATGCGAATCTCAAGAATGGCTTGTGATGAGGGGCTATTTGTACATTTAAGGTACGCATCTTTCAGGTCCAGGTTGAATGCATCGTCTTTCATCTGTATTTGTGAAAGAATGGCTTTTAACGTGAGCATTCTAAGCTACCATTTTATTAGGGGGTGATTCAGATGTATCAGGTCGAGTATTGGTCTCAGACCGCTGTCTCACTTGGAGACTAAAAAGTTTTTTTAAAACACTTTGACGGGTGGGCGGGCTTCGCCTTCCAGCCTATGGCAGTGGGCCATGTGAGCAGCCACAGATTTGTCCAGCAGGGGCAGCTTTTCGTAGCCCTTTTCCTCAGCGCCATCTAGTGATGCGAAGGACGACGTGGCAGCATTGCGGAGTCGCGCCGAGTAGGGTGAGAGCCAGGACTTCGTTAGCTCCTGTGGTGAAGTCCACTCCAATCCGAGCTCACTGACAGCCTTTGAGAGGACACGGAAGAGTCTGTCTTGGCTTATATCGAGATCCTCTGACTTTAGTCTTCTTTACAAATCCTCGTTTTGTGCTTCTAATTCATGGCATGTTGCTCTGTTCTCTTTCCATCACAGCACTTCAATTATTTGACTACTTTTGAACTGTTGAACAAAAACACCAGTCCATTCCATTATACAGCCTGGAAGAGCAAAGGAAAATTTGTAATATAACTCCTAATATAGGACTGTAGCAGCTATTTTCAGCATACGTAAATCCCAAACTGTTTATACACAGATTTTTAGAGACAATTAAATGAAAGTATGTGCTGAAACCTTCCTAAATGTTTCTGAACAAACGTTTACCTAAAAAAAAGTACGACGCAACGTCATAATGTGTCATGAGTACATTTGATTGGATCGAGATTTGTGTGCGTCAGAGATGATGTTGTGGTTCTGCAGAAGGTGTCAGTGGAATTGACTGCGTTCTGACCGGCCCTTGTGTTTGCTTCAAGCTGTTTAACCACATTTGTGTGAAGCAGGGACACCTGAGAGGACAGCGGTGTGACCGCAGCGAGATGAGGTCCCACTGGGATACTGATGTTCAGTTTGTTTGACCAGATTCACCTTGACTCACTGCAGTCCAGCTACTGATACTGTACCGATGGAGAGAGAGAACGGAATGATCGTACAGGAGGAGTATAAAGGTGTAAAAAATGGTCAAGGGATACAGATGCAGTTAAAAAAGGTTGGGTGCAGATGTCCTGTGGTGTAATTGCGTAATGCTTAAATAAAGATAAAAGCTGTGGAAAATAACACAGGTGAGAGAGAAGTACACTAGGGTTTACTGCTCTCAGATGTAGTAATAAAACCACACACACACACATAACCACAATCTCACTCAAAAACTCAAAAGTGCATAGCAGAACTGGGTAGATTACTTACAAATTATAATCTGTTACTGATTCCTAATTACATGACAAAAATTATAGTTAGTAATGTAATCGATTACATTACATATTCATGACATTGAAACACAAAACCAGTAAAAGGAATTTGTGGCAACTGCCAACAATACATTGTATTGGTAAAAAATATTTTTGTATGCCAAAAATCACTAGGAAATTAAGCAAAGATCATGTTTCATGGAGATTTTTTCATGGAGATTTTTTACTGTAGAATTTCCTACCGAAATTATATTAAAACTTAATTTCTGTTTATTAATATGCATTGCATTTGACTTAATTTGGATACATTTAAAGGTAATTCTCTCAATATTTCTTTATATTTTGCACCCTCAGATTGCAGATTTTCAAATAGTTGTATATGTATCTCATATAGTTGTATAGTTGTATATTGTATCACCATGTTGATATAAAAAATAAAAAGAGTAAGAAATATTTTTATCAGCAACACAAGAAGAAATCTAGGATTTATTTAGGATCCTTTTTTTAAACTAAAGCTGTGTATTTATTTAAAATAGAAAGAACTGTATCTTTAATAATAAAATAAATTCAGCCAAATGAAGAGATTTCTTTCAGAAACCTTTTTTTCCCCAGAAATCTTACCAACCCCAAAGTTTTGAACATTTAAAATACTGCAGCATTTTAAGATTCAGAATGCAGTCAGCTAGTATTCCATTCTGGATGTATTGACACATACTTTCTCTTTTCACACTTTCAGATGAAGGTGAAGATAGGTAAAGATATGTCCTCTAGCTGACACTTGCAACAAACTTTAGCTGTAAACACTCCGTTTATTTAGATTTATACTTGACAGTTACTTGATGGTAATAAAAACTTAATTCAAGATAAATTCAGGTTTTTGTTTACCATTTTATTTAGGAAACCGATTTAAATACAGATCAAAAACATGAATTTTGCAGTGTTCAGTCAGCATTCGGTCAAACGTCCTCTCTTATTAATCAAACTTGGATCTCAGAGGCTGGTAGGTGCAACAAACCACAGAGTCCATCTGTTTAAAGCTGGATATTTGTTTTTATGAGCACTAGTTCAGAGCAGCAGGAGCTATCACTGCACAGTCATTAATTAATTTGTTGCCATAGGCAACTAATATCAGGAGTAAACATAAACACCACACAGAAGTGATGATTGTTTAGTGACATTAGCACCAGCATCAACCAGCTGGGGCTGAAAAGGATCCGCGGGAGACAGAAGGATTGCTGCGGGTGTGCGCTTGCATGTGTGTCTGTGAGTGTGTGTGCATCAGTATGTATGAAGTGTTGCTGCTGCAGTCATGTGACTGTCAAACCATCCATTTCATGTCTCTGAATGAGTCACTAATGATGATTAAACTGAAGCCCAAAGACAAAAACAACAGACATTTATCCCAGTTTATTCAATGCAGCACAAGCAAAGTTTTGATCCCGTCACACACAAATGCACATACAAAACACACACACACACACAAACGCACAGAAACATATGCACACCCTGGAGCAGCAGCAGCTGGTGGTGGTGTGGAGTGAAATCATTATTCAGTGTGACAGTAGCAGATTCATTACCAGCAGTTAAGATGACAGTGGTCAATGACCAAATGCATTAAACAGAAACATTGAGAGGAAGAGACGTTTATTTATGTCAGTCACAGCCTCTTTCTCTTCCTCTTCCTCTGTGCATTTCTTCTTGCTCTCTTTAAGATTTGAATTGAAAAGAAAAGAACTTTATTATTAAAGTCTGTCCTAACAAGCTAAGTTGCCTCAACAACGCTTAAATCCAAGGATTATCAGAAAAATGTCAAGGACCCAGAAAAATGTCCAATAATTTAATTTAATAAAAATAATCATTTGATAAATGGATAAAACTTTCCTTTTATTGTTTTTATTACTGTGATAGTAATCATTATTCTAAAATAGGTTTAATTTACCACATTTTACTTTGGTTTCATTCTAAATAATGCTCGTAAATCATAAACTAATGCTATTATTTTTTTCCAAAATTGAATTAAGTTTCAAGCAGCAAAATTTGATTTCAACCATTATCTCTATGATTTATATCTTTGACATGGCATTATTCAGTCAGTAGTAAAGATATCAAGGTTACATTTTCACACAATATTCTTTACCTTATAAAGGCAGGTTTTATGTAGAAAACAGTAAATTGTGTTACAACGTTATTATATTACAGTATATAGCTGCCTTTATATTTTAGGAAGGAGGTCTCTTGCAAATGGATCATCATAATTTAGGCATCAGAAAATCTGCAAAAGGTATTGAACATCACACATGGATAAGGTACTTATGATTACTTATGAAATCCATTAAAACAATATTTGATGCTATAGACAAACTTTTATTTAGGTTTTATTTTAGTTGCATGCAGTAAAAAAAAAAACAGAACTTGTAACCTGTAAAGATAGGGCTTCGGCAGCACTGAATGAAGTCTTGAAATGTATTCATTATGCTGTCTTTCCATGTCATGAGACTAATCTGTCAGACATCTGCTCTTAACTACTCCATGTGTTTGAGTGACAAATAACCTTCTGAAACCTTCACGAGTCAGTGTGTAGATCAGCTAGACCCAACAGAGAGACAGAAACCCAGACGCGAAGCGATTACAGTCGAAAATAGCTCAGGAGAGAGCGAAATCATACGTTTACAGCACACACAGAAACTCTCTCAGGGGAAAATGTGAGTGTCTGTATGTAAGCGGTACAAAACTATGATTGTCATATTTAAGATGATCACACAGCTGTGTAACTTTAACACGGTCATTTGCACATTGTGGTACAAAAAACATCATCATCATCAGCAGCAGCAGCATCATCATATATTCATTCTCTATGTAGTTTTAATGAGCTTTTTATGACAATGAACGCACAGATTCTCTTCATACAAACATTGAGTTAATGAATACTCTCCTATATGACTTCCAAGAGCCTCGATATATCAGCTTATGGGAATTTCAGCAGGAAACAAAGATCATTCCCCATGCCGAGAAGAAGGATGGCAATTTGTACACCTGTCATAAGCACTCTATATGCAGCAAACAATCAGGGTCGGCGCTACAGGAGAGCATCCAGAGGCATTGCTCCCTCAGCCATGCCATCCAAAATGTCATATTTTACCAAATTATTACGTCTTTCTCTTGGGTTTTACTCTATTTAATAGCCACAATGAGCGCCTCCTCTATAAAATGAATGCATCAGTAAATTATTTGTAAAAGAATTTGCTTTGAGCAGTGGCGGATCCTGGCATATGCCATATACAGGGTGACCTAGAGCAGTAGCGTTCTCTGGGGTGACGAGGGGCGCACATACACAGCTTTGAGATAAATATTCAGGCAGTTTGACAGGACTGAAAATGAATTGTGACCTAGTGGGTATCTTCCTCTGAGCAACTCCCTAGGCTTTAGTTCACTGCCCCCTCACTTCGCCTGCTATGTGTCTGCTCGGTAGAAATAGGATAAGTGCTCATAAAAAAAACCTCTATACCTGCTCGAAGCCTAAAATGGAAGAGAGATGATAAAAGCGGCATATAGTACAGGTCAAGGTTATCACAAAATTGTTCCCTGACAAAAAGGGAATTGAGCTTGAAACCTTTATCAGTAGTGACATTCACACCACTATATCCGCAAGCAGCAATGTGATGTTTTTGAACATCGTTTGTATTTGTTTCATTCCTAATTGCATTTATTAATCCTATTACTATGTATTTAGATAGCAAGACATAAAGGTATGAATTTTAATTAGAGCTTATGATGTATCTATACATTTTTGGATGCCAACTCTGCATACATTTTACAGCACGGTCTAATTTATAATTTCGCATTTCTGAACTCAAGTTCATCATCAGAGTTAATAGCACACTTGGAGTTTTCGGAGTGGTATTTTCTGAGATTTCAAAGGTCAGATGTTCCTTTGACTGTCACTTTCCTCCCATGACCTTTCATTAAAGTGGAGAGCTTGACCTAACACCTGTAATCTTTCCTCATACCTTCTGTCGACAGCTTTAAACCAGCAGAAAACACAAACAAAGGAAGGGCAAATCGGTATCAAACCCTCTAAAACCCAGACATCTATGACCGGTGACCACTAGATCAACTGAAATTGGCATTGAGTTGAAAGCTTGTTGAAATAAATGCACGGGTAATGGGTTTAATGCTCTTTTTACTGGATGCAGGGTAACAATACAGTACCTTCCTTCATTGATGCTCCCATTATGTGTCATCAGATCTGATCGCTAATGGGGGAAGTGTGTGTTTATGGAAGGCTGATGGGATGAAACAGCAGCAATTTGGCCATCATAGAAATTCTAAACCTCCCAGAACACAGAGCCTTTGAATGAAGAGAGGCAAAAGCCCAAACAAACAAATGAATCTTTATCTTTCTTTTTACTCATTTGAATTTCATAGATTCTCTCTGTGCTGCATGATGAAATGCACCACACGAAAATTGTACAGATAAAGAGAGGCTGCTATTGACTTAATTTTATTTATTTATTTTTTTAGAGATAGATTTGGGGATATGAATGTACCATCCTGAGAGCTCAAGGTTAGAATTCACTGTGCGTGGGGAAAAAAAATCTAGAGAATTGACTGGATTGGATACTTGAGTTACAATAGTACAGTACAGTTAAATAGTACAGTTACAATGAATGGAACTCTGAAGCTTGGTTCACTAGCCCCACCCACAATACCTGCTGGATCTGGGACTTGAACCCACCATCTTTAGGTTACAAGACCAACTTCCTATCCATACGCCACGAGAATATGACAACAAACTTAATAATTTTATTATGCAATGTCTTTGCTGCTGACCTTTGATGATCCAGTTCAACCATACTTAAAAGCAAAAATTACTTCAAAAAATAACTATTGTGCTTTCTTATTACTATTTTTTTTTATTTCTGAAGAATATTAAACTTTTTTCTCCTGAATTCTACATTAAAATGTGAATTTACTTTTTCTTCAGCCTGGGTTTTATTCGTGACACTTTTTGGTGTGCTTTCACATTTGCTATAAATATAACTTTTTATAATTAAAAACACACAAGCCCTGCCCATATTTAAGTAACTGCCCATAATTGAACTGTAATCAATATATGATAGACAATATCTTAGATACATTAAACAAATACTAATACCCCGAAAGACCTAAGTATTGATTTTCAGTAGGTATAGTATTTGATGATTAATTTAACATTGCCCTAAAACGTACAGCTATTTTAATTATTTTGAAGTATCTTATGCTAGAATTTATTTGATTAAAAAACATGTAAAAAAAATTACATTTTGAAATACTATTTAATTTACTGTATTACTGTATTTAATTTTCTCATTACTGTAGTCTGCAGGTTCACATGATCCTTCAGAAATCAAATATGCTGATTTAGTGCTCAAGAAATATTCTTGTTATCAATGTTGTGTATGTGTTTTCTTTATTTTATTATGAGAAGAATTACCTTGAAGAATTGATTTTTTTAAACATACATACACAGGCTATATTTCCATTTAAAAATACTCACATGGTATCTACTTCAGCGCACAATGTTGAGAATTTCCCATCTCCATGTACTGCACAGCAGACCAAGTGCATTAGAAACACAAAAGTCTCCTTTGTGCGACTGGAAGTCGATTTTTACTGATTTTTGTACTGTGCTGCTCCTACACAACCCCTGACAGCAAACGTCATGAGAGAAACAGCTATTCTGAACTCAGTGACCCCCCCACGCACACACAGAGACATATGTTGCCTTACCGATCCGAAACGCTTCGGTTTGACACCCTGCAGCTGTGGGTGATTATCATCATTCACCCTTGCTAATGGATTCAACCTCATTCCTCTTTCTGTCCCTTATCCTCTTCTTCCTCATCCTTTGTTCGCTTTAATCAATGCTTCTGATCAGTATCGACAGAGCATCTAACAGAGCAATAGAAGCAGCGTTGAAGCAAAATAGAGGCAGCCATGTATTGGGACAGAATGGTGAGTCTGGATCTATTCAAATGAGGGCGTGAATTTTGAGTGTCATGTTAATTAAAGCTTGTGGTAACAACTGAAAGCCCTCATTAGCAGGGTGATTTTCTTCATGGCAACATTAGCATAGGTCTGTAACATAGGGATCACATCTTAAACAATATAACTACTACTGCAACGCTAGAGGCTAATAAGGTACCAATACACAGCCTTAGAGAGAGAGAGAGAGAGAGAGAGAGAGAGAGAGAGGGTAGGGAATGATAATTATATTTCAGGTGTATCTATTATAAACTACTGTGTTGTAAAGCACACTAGATATTTATGTTTTTCTTTAAAGGTCATTTAGAATATGCTACTCCACCCAAAGGTCAAAACCATCTTATTACCGCAAATAAATAAATAAATCAATAAAGAAACATCCATTCTCTACCCATTTGCCTCTGTAAGTCCGCCGGCAGCCTCCTGTTTTTACAGCAGAAACGCAAGTGTAAAAGCTCAATGTAATTTGAAAAAAGACTCTGCCCTCATACGGTCAAAATCTCTCTCTCTCTTTCTAACGGCATTAAAATGCAGATAAAACCCTGTCTGGATCTGGCGTGGTTGTTCCAGCACTGTGTTCAGGGCCAGATTAACAAATGGACCATGATGCAACTGAATCAGTACTTGGACAATTTATGCAACACAAAATCTGATGTTTTACAGCAGGACATGTAGCACAGGGTTCGCAGTCATTCTGTCTCATTCACTCATATGTCAAAGGTTAATCCTGCACCAAAGTAAAATCACAAAAGAGATGGTATTAATTTATCTGAGATAGCAATATGATTATATGGTGAGCAAATGGAAATCCGAAAATCTCACAATATTTATCAAATTCCTCATATCTCTTTGAATTAGACTAGATTTTATATGCCACATTGATTTTTATAGCACTGTACTCTCACTGTATGTCAACTGTCTCATGCATTATTTTATTTCTTCTAAGGAACTTATAAGGAAGGAGATTTGTCAGTAATTCTTATTTGCAAATATCAGTTTGTCTTTTCCTAAACTTCCTAGGGCTGCACTGATTCCAAAATGATTAAGCTGATTTTTTTATATATATAATTGCAAAAGATAACATTTAACAGTGTTATTAAATTAAATAATTTGTCTTCTAAGGTAATCTAATTAATCAAATATCCACTGTACTAATAATGCATCTAATACTGAACAATAACCTGTATGATACAGATATAAATTTTCCTTCACTGTCCTCCCTCTCGCACTCTTTTGTTTTACTTAAAGTCTTATCCAGCCGTCTTGCCAAGAGAAAACACAGAGCCATGAAATTCAACTGTAGAGCAGCTAAATTAAATGTTACTGGTGTAAACAATACAGAGGAGGAAGAAAACGCTTCAGACAGATGACAGGGCAGAGGAGAAGAGTTAACAATTCTCACACAATATAGGCAGGCTATTTCTGATTAACAGATTTTATTACTGCTCTAATAAGGACTAGTTCTCCTATAACAGGAATGCTGAGTGTTAGTAGGGCAGCGGGTCTGTGTTCAACATAGTAATGCAATGTCTCAGTCTCACCAGAGAAGCAGATCTGCAGTGCTGTATTTCACTCTGACTGAGTGAGGTGGAGACCCCGGTAACGTGCACATCAGTGTGAACGAATCAATGAATAAAAGAAGCACTAGGCGTGTAAAACACACTGCTGCATTGGTCCAGAGCACAGAGAGGAAGCCTGAGAATCAACAGTTGTGTTATGATGGGATACAAACCTAAACATACTGGCACAATCAACTGTGAAAAACTGCTGGGATGTGAAACAAACCCTTATATGTGGACAGAACTGAATGGGAAACACTCCAAAATACAGGGAGTGAGAACGCATGACGTCAGCCGGGTTGGAAATGTCATAGTGGTTTACATTGTTCAGCACATGTACCTGAGAACATTAGTCACAGTGACACACACTTCTACGGCGTGTTTTATTGATGAGAAGAGTCTCTGTCGCTCTCATCTCAGGTCAAGTCTCAGATGCGGGTGGAGACTGGATCTCTAGTGCGAATGTAGTGATGTGTAATGAGATCTGCGCTACTCTGAAATCCATGTAAAACTAGCCATCACTTTAACACAACAATAAGGACGATATATAGGGTTATAGCTCAACATAATGCCCACAATGACCTGTTAAGAGATTCGGGTCATGCACATATACACAGATAACTCTCAAACGAAAGCGTAAATAAGTAATTACGTGTCTAACCATTTGTAATTCTACCTCAAAAAAAGACAGTCACCTGAACACAGACCCAACTGTATTCATCAGGAACCAAACCATTTGAAATGTAACATTCATGAGTTACTGTCCACAATAAATGAAGTCCTTAATCTTGTTGTTTTGGGGTCACAGGGCTGACAGACAGGTGCTTCAGCCGGTGAACAGTCATCTGAGCAGGAAGTCAAAGACCGTTTTGACTTCAGCTCTGGTTTCAAAGCCACAGTAACACAGTAGCTACGGTACATACGATACATAGCTGTAGAAGCATGTATATAGCAGATTATCAAGTCAATCACTCAAAATAATCACATAAATGAATCCTCCACATTCTCTTAAAACCAATTGTGTCAAATGTCTACACGCATCAGTCATGAACATACAAATAAACGGCCTGTGATTTATGAGGGACAGGGTTGAAGTAAATGGGGCTATACAGCACTGTACTTGCCTTCTGTTGTTAATGTGTGGGAGAAATGCTGAAGGATGTTCCTTTGCTTGCTTCACACATGCTTAAATATTAATTGGTGCATAATAGGGATGAATAAAGTCTAGCCTGGGGCAGTGAGTTAAATCCAAACCTACCGCTGCTTCAGGCAGGCATGACTACAGTCTGCAACCATGGTCATTAGGGTTAGATGCTAATAGCAGTTAACTCGGAAAAGAAAGAAAATCCACAAGCTGCAGGGAAACGGCTTCTCTTTCGAATAGGTGTAATGTTATACTGTAAACAGTTGTGTTTGTTTAAGTTGCACTTTGGTGGTTTAAAAGACCTTAAAGTACTTAAAGAGATAGTTCACCCAAAAAAGGAAAATTCTGTCATTGTCAAACCTTTAACTTGTGTGACTAAAGTTTATTCTGCTTAACACAAATGAAGAATGTCAACACTGGAACCTATTAACTTTCACTGTATAAACGAAAACATGCTTAAAATATCTTCTTTTCTCTTGCACAGTCTACCCCTAAAAGGTAGGTACATGTGCTTTTTAGAATAGTTATATGTACTGCTAGTTTTAACCCTTTAGAGGTAAATAATGTACAAAGTGGTCCCTTTAAGGTGGCAATCCCCTGTACCCCAAAAGGTACGATTATCGTACAGTGATGAATGAACTATCCCTTTAAGGCTTACCCTCTGAAATGCATGAGGGGTGTGGCTTGATGTGCTCTCAGGGTTAAAAAGTGTAAAAATATACAGAGAGAAGTATTCGGAGACAAAATGACTCACCCCAGTGTTGTCATGGTTACAATGGTGTACCAGAAGGAGGCCGGGATGCTGGTGAACTTGCTGGACGAGGAGCCTTTCTCAGCGTAGAACATGACTGTGGCAAAGATGATAATGGCCATGGTGAGGGAGAAGAGGAGGAAGCCGAGCTCGGATGCGCAGCTCTTCAGCGTGTAGCCAAGGATCCGGAGACCCTGGGAGTGGCGGGAGAATTTAAAGATCCGGAAGACACGGAACACCCGTAGCGTGACGAAGGCTCCGCTTACGTCCTCGTTGTTGGTCATGACGAGCCCAATGTAATATGGCAAGATGGCCACTACGTCGATGATGCTCATCACGCTTCTCATGAAGCGGTACCTGCTGGGTGCTGCGAACAGTCGCATCAGATACTCCACCGTAAAGATCATTACGCAAGCCGTGTCCATGCAGAAAAATGCCTCGGTGTAACGTTCACCACAAGGGATGTCTCTCTGGTTAGGCGTAGAACCACAAGGAACCGTCTCAACCACGTTGGTGATGACAGATATAGCAATGAAGAATCCGGTTACATAGTAGAAAACCAGCGCCATGGTGCTAGTGTGCGGGTTCTCGAAGGCCCTCCACATGGTCTCACGGAAAGTCATGTTGGGGAGTTTGCTGTCTTTGTTGTCCTCAAGGTCGTCCATAAGACGCTCTATGTTCTCCCTCTTGCGGTCCTTGTACTCTTCGTAACAGCAGTCGCTGATGATTTCGGGAATGATTCCAAAGAACGCCAGCTCCTCGTCGTAAGCAGAGATGCACTCGTAGCGTGGGTAGTGCAGTTTCCCTGTGCGGTAGAAGTTTAGAATACTTCTGAACACATCCGGATCTCGGTCAAAGAAATACTCCCTAGTTTCCTCATTGAAGAAGAATTCTTTTTCGGAGCTCCCCAGGAGCGTATCAGGGTAACGGTCTAGTGTGTTGCGCCAGGTCTGGAAGCGTCGGCCGCTGACGTTGAGGATAATAAGCTCATCCTGATGCTTGTTCTTATTGGCTGGTGCCACGGGCATGGGCAAGTTGGCCACGGGCATCCATCCTATGGCCGCCGCCCGAGCGAAGGGGAGCCAGGCTGCCACTCCAGCAGCCATGGGGACTCCGGCTGGGGTCGAGGGGACCAGATCAAACACCTTCACAACCAGCTTGACATTAGATTAGACCCCATCTACATAGAAAGAGAGACAGGAAATGGGAAGATAGGAGCGAGTGAGAGGTTGGCAAATGTGGGAGGACAGGAAGAGGAGAGAGTTCCAGTGGGAGAGAGTGAGACAGATGTGAAATGGGAGTGAAAAGACGGCAAGAGCGAACAGGATGCCAGCAGAACAGAGAGGCAGAGGTAAAAGAGAAGCAATCATGTAAAGTACAGTAAAAAGAAGTACAGAAAAAAAATGCAAGACATGGACAGGGGAGAACGGGCAAAAAAATGGTAGACTGTATCAGACCTCAAACCTTAAGCCTATTATTTAGAATCACTCTTTCTGTCTCAAAGCAAAGTGCAAAAAGCATTAAAGAACAAAACTATAAAAAGATAATTATAAAAGATAATTTTTTATCATTTATAGTCAACACTTTGCATTAAAGGGTGCAGATAAAACAAAGCACATATTTTCTGACACTGATATACTGTATTCTAACATACTGTGTCACTGCACCAATAGTTTTTAAGACAACTGAATGATAACATTTGTTTTACCAGACAGGTTTTTACCACGTATGTTTTTACAGTAACAGCAAATTTACCGCATTATAGCATCATCACAGTTTGTAAAGAAAGATGTTTTTAAAACTACTTATTCTCAGCTCATGTAAGAGAGCCCAAAGGGTAACAGACGATTTGTGCTCGAGACCGAGACCTTCAGCAACTGCAGTTAGAAACAGATGCGAACCTGTTGAGCTTAATGCAAAACAATAAAAACCCCACGAAATATCGGTCGCTAAACACTGCCGGTGATGTAGTTCGTACTTTAAGAAGCATCAAGATTTGCCCTGTTAACACTTTAACTGCGGTTACACACAGCTGCGCCTCAAAAAATACTGTATAATATCAGCGAGTTTTATCATTACAATTATTATTATTATTATTATTATTACTATACTAATTATTATTATTCCTCATCAGGATTGTTATTATTGATAATGGTCCAAATGATGAAACACAGCAAACTCGTTTTCAACAGTTGATTTTTTTTTTTTTTTACTTACCCATAAAAAATCTTTGAACTTTTCTTTCATTCAGCTACATCTATGACATTTCCTCCTGACATCACTTCGAAAGTGTTCGCCGAAACATCCGCACATTGGTGATGAAAAGAGAAAACAAAAACCCCGGTGAAAGAACAAATCAATAAGGGAATAACCGGCGTGTTTGTAGCAGAGAAAAATAATAGTTTTAGTTTCTTATTTGGGTCCCCCAGTCACATCCTGCGCTGTTTAATGATCCATTTGCTCGGACTGACAGAAATGCCGCACCGACCGCTCGCGCGCTCGAAGTGACTTCCCGCAGGATGCTCGGCTGATGGATAGAGGTGGTAGTCGTTTCCCAACCTCTCTCTCTCTCTCTCTCTTTTCTACATTCACCAGCACACTCCCTTTCTCCCGCCCCGAGGTCTCTCCGCTGCCAGGTCTCGCGCTCTCTAGTTAGGTTCTGCGCGCGCGATCCGTGTTCGTGGAGCAGAGAGAGCGCGAGACGCACAGAGGCAGTATATACTCGCTTTCGCGCCACTCACACTGTTTGACAGCGCGCTGCTTTCACCTTACTTTATAGTGGGCTAACCTTGTTTGCCGTAGCTTTGTTACCTGAAAACAAAATAGAAATGAGGACGAGGTAATTGATTTGCAATGTCGTTCGCAGAGCAGGTTTTAGCCATTCATATTCAGAGATGACATTCAAAACATCCCGTGCTGCTTCTCTCTCTCATTGGTACGTAATGCTAGATTTAAGTAAAGCTTAAATCAGAAAGTATTACCGCCGATATATCAGAAGTAGGTTAAACTACTATCATTAAAAATGTTTTTGTGTGTGTGTCATGATTTGCATAATGTTTATCTGTCTTAATCTTTTGTGTAATGCAAGACATTGATGCAACAAATTTTTAAAATGATGTGTGTGTGTGTTGAGCGAAACGTGTAAATGTTAGGCTAAATATATTTAATAGGCTACTCGTTAGTTTTTAAGGGCTCATAAATTGGCCAAGTAATTTTATATCTACAACTTTAAATGTAATAATGATAACGCTCATGTGAGTGTTATTATGGTGGTCTTGCAGCCAGACCTTTGACTAGACTGCAAAAGGTCGGGTCGATAGCTTTTTTTAGCCAAGAACCGCCCACTTAGACAGAAAGAGCTGTTTGAATGATGTGTAAAGCAATCAATCACATTTCTTTTTGCTTACATGTTAGGCACGGGGCTACTATTACTATTTCTTAACGCAATTATAGGCCGATAGTCCACAAAATATTTAAACATTGATGCACCTGTTTAGGAAATAGCGGAACATGTGTAAACACTGCATATAATGTAGTGCAAAAATATGTAAGCACTTCATAAAACAAACCAGTTCTCTCTAGTTTAATTGCTGTTACTGCCTCAAGCAAAACTCAGATGGTCTTTTAAAGAATTAATGTCACTGTCTTGACAAACTTTGGAACATCCAGTGATTATTTTGCTTGTAACCTGAAAGAATAATGCTGTGGGCATTCATGCATTCATAATTATCCTTCTGCTGTCATTTAATAGCTATTAATTTGTGTTTTTGGACCAAATTCTTAACTGATCCTGCAAATTAATGAGCAAACACAAACCCACATGCTGTTCTTTAGGCCCAAAATCAGGCCACTGGAATTTCATTTCTGTTCTCTTCATATTGTGTACGTGTGAATTATTTATATCCCTCTTTTTCTCTCCTGTAACGTCCTTCAAACGTGGCTCGCTGGATGAATCCTCAGCAGTTATCGGCTTTGGAAATCCTTGATGGATTTAGTGTGCTGGCGTGCCTTGTGATGGAAGCGTGTTGTTGAGTGTGGAGCGGGTTCTGATATGTGTAACCACAGATTCGCTGCTTCAGTAAGCAATATAAAGCCTAATTAACTCTGCTGGGACTCAGCTCTCAAAGTGGGCCTGAAGGTTCTGAAGAATACCAATAAACTCAGATCAACGGCGACAGTGTAAAAGCGCACACTAAATGCATACTTTTTCAGTTGAGTGAACTAATACTTCTTCTAAAAGCACTCCTACCTTTAACACTGGCAAAGAAATGCAACTCAACTTCATAAAATTCCTTCATAAAACACTTATTTGTTCCTGAAGTAATTAGAAAGCCTGTAGTATAGTGTAACTTATTTCAGACAGACCCAAGAAAGCACTATCGGAGTCAGGAAAGAGCCCCTCTAAAATATCCTGTCAAAGAGAATAGACTGATCAATAGCTTCCAACAATGTGTTTAAATTTACAATCACTGGCACGGAAACATGTCCACTGTCTGCGGTTAGAAGGAAACCATTAATCAATTTAACTGCAGTCGTTTCAGTGATCTGACGGGGAGCAAAACCAGACTGCAGTAATTCACATAATTACAGGCTGTGTAAATGATCATGGTAATATAATTTAATGTTTTAATGTAAACGGTAAATGTGAGGTTAGGTAATGGGTGTAGCTTGGGTGTGACTAATGTTTTATCTTCCTCTGAAGATGTATAGTCAGACTTTATCTGAGAGTCCGGTCTCCAGCTGGAGGTTTTAAGGAAGTAAGGTGTGCAAAGTTCTCTTCTAACCTCACTGTGAACACACCAGGGGCCTGTCGTAGACAGATCGGTCACTTTTAGTGCTCTGCTGAGAGTGACACATCAGAGCAATGGAGTGCAGTTCAGTTGTGATTCATGCTGATGTGCATTTAGCTCTGAGTCACAAAATCATAAATTCTGATTTTTTACATCACAGTGGCCAAAGTGAGACACAAATAGTGGCCTTAAAAGTGCAGTGACAAATTGGTGCACCAGTGTTTGTGTGCTTTTCCTTACATTGTGAGGAACAATGAGTGTTCAGACCCCCTTCACTTTTTTTAAATTTTGGTTGTTAAATTGTTTAAATATTTTTTTTCTCTCATTAATCCACACTCCATATATATATACATATATACAGTATATAATCTTCCCAACAGTGCTCAATTCATTCATTCATTATATGATGCCTTCGTTACCTTTTTGTATCTTTTTAGTTTTGGTTACCTGGATTTTCAATGGAACGACAGAAACCTTTCAGGTTTCATTAAAATATTTTAGTTTGTGTGTCAAAGATTAATCCATGTCACATGAAATGACATGAGGGTAATTTCATGATGAATTTTAGTTTCTAACTGAACTATAACTTAACTTAGTTAACTTTAGTACATAACTTAATATGTAGTAAATGTGTTTATTAACTAGGGGTGGGCATAGATTTTTTTTTTTATCGAGATTTATCTAGATTAAAATGGCTCATTTGAATTCTTCCAAAGGCATTCAGAATATGTGTGCTACCTAAATAATAACTAAAAGTAAAGACCTATTCGGACGGGACTAGTTTACAGGGGCTCGTAAGGGAATGTTTTGTTTCACAGACGTACTTGGTGATTTAATTCCCAGTTTTTCTCTCACACTCTGTGATAATTCTAGAGTCCGAATGCGATGTCTGTGATATTCTTTTTCACAACGCGTGTGTTTTGGCCAACGTGATATGCCGTAGATGCTCTTACGTTAATATATTTTGATATATAAAATAAATAATAAATACAAATAAAGAATCAGATCACGTAAACTGTTAAGAGCAGGAGCAGCGTGCACCGATTGTGCTTTCATTCTGGCAGCGTTTGTGCCGCGCAGCTGAACCGCTGCTTGTACTGCAGTAGGCTATAGACAAGCATCATATTCCTGACGTATTTTCCAGCGTTCTTCTCCGAACACTGTGTGCCATGTGCTTTGATTTTTGTCATTGTCAGCGTATTTTGTTATGTGATTGTCTATATTGTTATATATACTTCCGCTCTGCTCCTCCTATGTGCTGCCATGTCGCCCCTCTGTGTTGTGTAATAGCTTTCATTCGTTAACATGAGCCCCGGAAATAATACGCGCTGCTTGCGCGTGCAGTGTGAAACCGGCGAAAGTCATGATAGCTTGCATAGCTAGACCCAGCTCCCAACCCAACTTTGTGAATAGATTAACGGCGATATTTTTTTATCGTGCGATAAGAGTCTCGCGTTAATGCAACATGTTAACGCCGATAACACCCCACCGCTATTCTAAAAACACAAAAAATATTTGTGAATGGCGTACGGTAAATGATAGAAAATATTAGCTCAGTATAAAAATCTGTCTAAATCATTTGCAAGTCTTCTCTCTACGGTAGAAAAACAAGTGTGTGTGTGTGTGTGTGTGTGTGTGTTCTTAAAGTGAGACGTGGAGCAGATATCCATCAAAATGGCTAAATCTGTTTTGAAATGCCATGCCTTTTATATGCCAGCTTTCAAGCACTAGACCCCAAAATTTTATTTGGAAATTTCCATAAAGCTTGCTTAGTTCAGTAGAATAAAAACAGTTCAGCATGATAACTTATTCCCTCTCACAGATCTGCATTATGCAGTGTTTCCCCCTAGCTTTTTTTTTGTCTTATGTACCTCCAAACCCATCTGTAAATTTCTAGTAGGTACTTAAAGTCCAAAAAAAAATATATATTTTACTCAAATACTGGATATCCTTCAGCATGATTATTAATATCATTAAAGTGGCCCTTAATACAATTATTTACTAAAAAAGTGGATACTGCAGGTACAAAAACCCGGCTAATGAAGTATGTTTCTTTCTGTTTAATGAGACTCTTGTGATTGTTTGCCAACGCTTTGACTTTTATAGCAGAGAAAAAATATAAAAAACTTTTCAATTGCATTAAAATAATATACAATTAAATTCTAATTTGTGGTTTTACAAATGTTTAAGTCCAAACATTTGAACAGTATAGTGTAAGTGATGTTTATTTTTATCCATCAGAACAATTTCATATATTTGTATAAACGGTCATGTTAGCCATGACATCGTTGTGTCACATTGTATCTTTTTTTATACATGTCCTGTTTCCACATTGCATAAGTCAGCATAACCTCTGGGTGACCTCCAGGCTATAATCCATGTTTCTCAGCAGAGATCTAGGGATCTAGGCATAAACCTTTGATCATATGCAGTTATATTAATAGGTGCGTATGTGCTGTGCGTCTTTCAAATGACTGAAGTACAGTGATGTTCCCCGCCGTGAGGCTGAATAAATACGCTGCAGGGAGACTATAGAAGCCACAGCTGTGGCGAGTCTGTTAAAGGTTACTGTATTCAAGGCCCAGAGGCACAGCGTAAGTGTGTATATTAGTGTGCGATCAAGGGTGTGTGTTTCTCCGCGTACACGTGTTGATGTACGTCAGCGCAAAAAAGCTGTTTTGGCACCCAGGTGCACGTCGTACGTGCCTGCCCCTCTCTTTCCAGACCACACACGTGCATGTGCACACATACGCTACGATAACCTCTTGAACAGCATAACAGTAAGAGGACCCTTTACTGACTGTCTTACTCTATAAGGGGAGAGAGCAGAGGCAGAACTGGCCCTCTGTAAACACACATATCACTCTTGTCATACGAAATGGAAAATTTTGTCCTGTCACACTGGCAATAAGCTGACCTGATATTACCTCGACTTCACGAGCCTCAAAGCTCCATAAACAGCACAGCACCGCCAGCACAGCACAGACTTCCTCTTCTAAAACATCAGATATGAAAACTACTCAGAATTGCTGATGACCAGTGCAAGTAGAATTCTCAATAAGAAACCAGTGCAATTGAGTGAGACTCGCATGACATAAGTCACAAGCCTATGTACGTGACAGCAAACCAGGGGGAAGGTCTTTGTTATTTTAGCATCCAATTCACTATAATGCAAATCGGGTCATGGCACAAATAGACGCAAAATATCAGTAATGAATGCAATTTAGATGCTGCAGTTTTTAAATAAAACAAGTTTTGTGAATGTGGCATATCTTATAAAAAGCCTCATTTGCATCAAAGGGATATGGTTGCACAACAAAGTATGGAAATTGCTTATTTTCTTATTGTGCAGCACGGTTTTAGTTTATTTTAAAGCCTGGTGAAATTGATTATTGGGTGTTGAAGTATCATGGCTTTAACAAATTTATAAGAATTATTAGCACCAAGTCAGCACATGAGAATGATTTCTGAAGGGTCATGTGACACTCAGGAGTAATAATTGTTCAAAAAACAGCTTTGCAGCACATTTATTAAAGCTGTTATGTTAACTGTAACTTTAATTGTAAAAATAATATTTCACAATATTACCGATTTGTTTTATGTTAAGTTAAAGCTTTGTTTCATTTTTTTCCACTCACTGCCTAAAAATGTGCGTGTACATTTAGGGCATTAACCAGGCGCTCATCCAAAGCAACTTCAAAGTGTTTCATCTTCAATGGTGTATAAATGTCAAGCATGCAATTCAGAAAGATGCTGAGAAAGAATAATTGCTACCTAATATAAATCACAAGATTTCTGTCATGATTAATTGTACATTGGAAAAAGGTCAGTACAGTAAATAGGTATTATTTTCTTGTTTTCCAGCAGTTTGTAAGAAGTTTAAACTTTAAACCAATGCTTCTGGCCAAAATATCAGTCTATAATCCATAAAAACTCTTACTTCAGCGAAAAAGACAGTTCCCTGTTGTCTTCTCACGGAAATGCTCTTGCAATAAACACTGATGCACATGTCTCCCCTGATCTTGAAAACATCTTGACAATAAGTTTACAATAAGCATGCATCATTCCAAGATGTTAATTGCGTGTCTTTTTTAAAGAATATTTTCACATGCAATAAGACCAAAATAAAATAAAACATATTTTTTAGCCAGTCAAGTTTTGCAAGGGGTTGCTGTTCACGAATGCACAGAAAGTTGATTCCACCTGCTTGGTGCGAGGACAGCAAAGCGCTTAGTCTTGTTGCAGAGGCTATATGAGGTGAAAGTGTGATGAGGTCGATGGAGGTGGTTGGTCAAAGTGTGTGCGTCACGGTTCAAGGTTTCAGTGATGAGCAATGTGAGAAGATGAGCTCTTTGTATTGAAAGTGTCATTGCTCACTGAGTGGAGAGGATGCATGCTGTGTCATCATGATGTAGCTTCACACACTCTAGGCACACTTTACAAGGAATATTCAAATGAAGTTCGCATGCAGCTTTATCATCGATCGTAAACCAGCCCCCATTGGCAGAGCCCCGAAAATTGTAATTGAGTATTAAACATTCACTGACACAAGGAGAGCACCGTAAAACATGTAGCGCTGTTATTGACCCTGGAGAACATTTACAGCGTGTTTAAATGCCCATTAATTCATATGTCATCACTGACCTGCCGCTGTTAATGATCATGACTCATTCGTGATGATTTATTTATGGCATACAAATAAAAAACTGCTCGCTGAGATGCGAATAAACCTTTAGTAGTACACAGCAGCCAGAAAGAACTTTACAAAGCATGTTCATTCACGGTGCCTTTGGGATACTTCAATTTTCAGCCCTTCATGTCCACATAAAGATATTTTGGCCCATTTCCACAGCATTTCTTCAGGTCAGTGATATATTTGGACTGTTTTGCATGAACTACATGCTTCAGGTTTTGCAGCAACAAATAATTTGGGTGAAGGCTAGATCTTTGGGGTTTTTCTAATTAATTAGGCTGTTTATTAACCATAATATATCATATTTAATACGCCTCTAATAAAAAAATACGCCTTTAATAAAAAGCCTCTAAATGATCAAGAAGATCAAAACTTTGCTAAAAAAACGCAATCTTCTACTTGCCTTATTCTTTATAGAAATAAAGTATAATTCTGAATACCTTTTTTACAGGGTTAACACGTGAGTTTGAGATCAGTATGATAAAGTCGGAGGTAATGGATGGACTGATTGCTCCATCCAAAATTAACTTTCATCAATGACTGATAGAACCAGACATAGTCATAACAGGATACTCCCAGCATGACGCATTACAGTTGTGATGAGTTTGTTTTGCCTCATTATTATTCTAACGGCTGTCTGAATGATCCAGGTGGTATTTGATAACTTTGGATATATGGCAATGTTTCAAAGTGCAGTAATTTTCTTTTTGGCATTCAAAGCATTCCTCCAACTCGATGAAATAATGACCACCAACATCAAGCAATTCAAGACAGACACTTCTGTGTTATTCTGGAGGTCTGTGTGACCTTCTGAAATACTGAAAGTGTGGCGACGCTGGTACTTTTTTTTTAATTGTACACTAATGGCTATAACTTCCTGTTAAAAAGCAAAACTACAGAGTGTCTAAATTAAATGGCAAGCCATAAATCATGTGAGTATAATAGTCTATGAAACGTACTGGAACATTTGGGATAGCTATTAAAAGGTTTGCAATGTTTTTCAACAGAACAGAACAGTAAGCATTATTAGATGATGTTCATAAAGAGATAATTTTGCTCGAAATTGATGTTTATTCTTTGTTGAATAACATCCACTCTATGATTTAGACAATCAGCTCATATTTTTAGCTAAATTAACACAAAACCACTGTGATAAATGGATCTCAACCCATCTCATGCTCACTGAGGGGTCTTGTTGTTTTAACAAAATCTATCATTTTAGCGTTTTAGTCAGAAGCTGCTCTCATCCATAAATCAAATTGAATCCGTCACAGTAGACTTTTTTGGTGTAATGGATGTTTAGTTTGTGTCAAGTGTGTTTATCTTTCGTTAAAAATTTGTTCCCAGTGGGATTTGCTGTCCAAACAATGTACAGTAAAAAAATAGTGGCATTATAGTTGACTAAACTGTGGTTGGACTGATTAGATTTGACTTTTGTTTCAGCTTTGAGAGAGAGAGAGAGAGAGAGAGAGAGAGCTACCTGACAGAGTTCAGGATGTGCTCGCATATGGGATAGAATGACCTAGTTACGTACTCTCTAGAGGAGAGGGAAGTGTGTGTGTCTGTCTGCATCTTTCTTTCAGAAAGATGAGGTGTGAGAGTGTGGTGTGGAGAGTATAGGGGCTTTTACGTGTCTGTCAGGGCACAGAGAGGTGAGGCCTGGTCTCTACAGATGCCACTGGTCCAGCAGCTCCTTACATGCTCGTTGAAAGTATTTTTAGTTTCACGGCCTTGGAATTAAAATATTCTATCTGCATTCTGAGCAGTTCTGGGAGACTGAACTTCAAAGGTTGCATAGGCTTCTGTAGATAGAACCCTTTTTGTTTTTTTGAAAAGGCACAAAAATGTACACAGCTTAGAAAAGAAACATCATATCATGTATATAAATTAATCACAGTATAAGAATATGTGAATAAGTAATTATTCACAAAAAAAATGTCAGATTAAAATTCTTATAATTCAGAAGGGGACGGTTTATCAAAAGCATACTGTTATAATACTGTATACAATACCGTTTAAAACGTAGAGGAACGTTTTTGAAAGAAATCTCTTAAAGCCTGCATTTATTTGATCAAAAAATACAGTAAAAATAGTAATACTGTTAAGTAGTTTTTATATTAATGTTCTTAATAAGTGCCTTCTCTTTGTAAGACATTGTCATTGGTTTTCTGTTCTGTCTTGTGTTGTTTGTTGTGTACTTCCTAAAGTGTACGGTGTCCTTGAGTACCTGAAAGGCACCTAAAAATAAAATGTATTATTATTTAACATATTTACATGTAATATGTATTTACATATTAAATTATTTTTTATGCTGATTTAATTTAGGGTGTCATGGGAAAAGCTGACAGGGGAGTTTTTTAATCAAGAATAGCTCAAAAAAACTCTTTGGTGCATTCAAGTAATTTCTGAATGCTATTGATCAAATTAGGTTTATATAAAAATTTGTAAGTAATGGTAACAGTACAGTTTATATTTGTGATTTTGCACTTTAATGTAAAAACTTGCCAGAAAATATTCATTGCAGACTACCAAACTATACAATTCCCATAATTTGTCCAGTGACAGCTCAGGAAAAATGTCAATTAAACACCTAATGTAAATAAGTTGCACTGTTGCTTTTAAATTTCCAGCCTTAGTGTGTGAAAAAAGTGAGAAGTGTTATGCGAAAATACTTTGTAAGAATGCTTTATTACTACAAAAATCAATTAAATGCAAATTGTCATCATGACTCTGATCTCAAAACTCATTAGTAGGAAATTTCCTGGCACACACTGTATTTACTCTTTTAATGTGGCACTGACATTTATAACTGCAGCTGCCCTGGCTCACAGGTATTTCAAAGCATCATTAATCTCCACAAGGGTAACTTTAAATGAAACCCTGTGTTTTTACATAAAACAACCAAACAGAACAAGTAACAGAACTATAACCCATATTAACTCTAAATAACATTCCACCTCCCACATCTAGTACAGTACATCTAGTACTTAATTAAATATTAGAATGCAACAGACTGACGTTCCCAAAGTATGATGACCAGCAGCATTGTGTTTTCTTGCCAGTTGCACATTTGTTGCATTTCATTGCAAAAAATAAAAAAATGACAGGAATATGGCAGGGACGTCTTTGATCCAAACTTAGCAAAGGCATGAAATCACACACTCTGTCCTAATGATGGACATTCAGCACACATTGCTGGTGTTATTGAGATAGAATGAAAGGTAAAAAGTGTGTCCTCAGACTGATGTTTGTCCTGCTTATCCCTGGCTCATTATTTTCATGTCACACCATTCCACGGCATTTCACTGATGGTGTCATAATAGGGCTTGAGGGAACAGCTGCTCTCTGTCAATGATAGTTCTCGAGCTCTGCAGGACCAATGGACGATTGCTCGGACCGTTGATTGATGGATCCTTGGGACAATTCTTTTCCTCAGTGCAGCCGAGACAGAAACTTCACCATGGCAACCTGGCAAAGCAAGTTAGACCTGTTGAAATCATTTCTTGTCCTGAATAATATTATGATTTGAGCACGGCATGTCTGTAATTTGTGCCAGTAAGTTTATGTAATATTATGACAATCACTGCTAACATACTAAAACAGTTAACACCAAGGACTATAACAATAAAGTTCATTCTAATTCTGTGACAATAGAGGGAAAATAGTTTACCAAGGCACAAACATAAAGAGTAAGGGACTTATGTATAGGAAATAAAGACAAAAGCAAACAATTTGGTCAAATGTATGTAACCAAGTCGATTAAACAAATAATTTAGAAAACATAACGATATGAGCTGGAAGAAATAACAGATTCATTAAAGCAAAGTTCGGCATTATATACCCAAAACAAATTTTACCCTATCATTTTACCTCATATTTAACCATTACAGAAACATCAGAGCCGGCGGCAATTGTCAGAGGGACTAGCCACGGTGAGGCTGCTCTCGGGGGATACATGAGCACTGAGCACTCGCTGATCACGTGGAGCTCACGACTCCGAAATCGACAAAGCAAATTTTTAAATAGGTGCTATCTTTATTTAAAAACCGTACATTTGAGTTTTAAACAACTACACTCTTGCCTGAAATACTTTTAGAATTGCATTTCATGGCACAATAACAGTAATATTTTGATAAATTTGTGGTTTTCCCCTCCACCATAAACGCTCGATTGGTAAGAAATGCATTTTGGGATAACTGCCTGCCTCAGGTTCACACCATCACTGAAATTAATAATCAACATGCATTCCCAATCTTATTTTCATATTACTTACTATTCTCTTTATGTTCTTACAACATTTCAGCCGAAAAAACATTTTAGTCAAAAAAGAAAAAAAAAATTCTTACGGGACTCATTCACTGCAGAAGATCCACGGGTAAGCAGGTAATGTCAATTTTTCCAAATCTGTTCAGATAAAAAACTAACACATCTACATCTGGATAGCAACTTTTATTTTTTGGTTGAAGTATTTCTTTAAAGAATGTTATGCTGCCCTGTTTAATAAAAGTGAAAAGCTTTCCAGATCTATTCGGGATAAAAACAATAAAAAGAAAGACTATTTTATTAGTCTTCTGAAGTAATTAAGCAAAAGTGTGTGACAAAAACACAAATTAATGTTATTTATGGAAATTCTTGACTTGAAAATCTTGCTTAATAGCTTAGTCAGGGAATTACAGGATTTTTGATTTTTATAAGCTGTAAGCTTTTATCATAAAAAAAACAATAGACAATTTAAATATTTTACTTTACATGTAATGATTTTTTTTTAGAATATTCTATTTTTTTACATGCAACTGTGTATGTGTATATAAATAAAACCATATATTTAGATACATGAAACCATTTTTAACAATTTTGCAATGAGCCTCTTCATCTTTTTCGTTCTTTCCTGTGTTGTTGCTAAAAAGCTTTAATTAAAAGAGTCTGTCTCTACTTCACCCAGGTTAGTCAAGAGGGGAATTAAGTTCAGCAATTAATCTGCATAAAGAACACGCCTCTCAGCACTAACCTGCTAGAGTGAGATATATAATCCCACTCATATCTTCTTACTCTCTGATGTTAGCACAGTTTGTGGAAATAATTTGTCTATTTTATCATCATTCATATTAATGAAGCAGATTATTATTTAAATCAGACAAAAACCTGTATTACAAATATGTCTGATATTGTGCAATTAAAGCAACCCCCTGAGCAAAAACAGATCATTATTTTGTTACATTTTTAAATTCTGACACTGTGAAAAGTTTACCAGCAAATACAACTTTCAGGATGATGTCACATGCTCAACATGGTGAAAATCTTTGCTATACACAAGATCTGGAGTCTTCATCCTGGATTGAACTTCCTGTCATCAAAGACAAATGAACTGTCACCACACCTAGTGCTTCCTGCTAGAGAGACGTAACGGCACGATAGAAATATCGATCATATATGTCTGACTGAAGATTCATATAACTCTATAAGCGTTTATCACCTTGCAGAGTAAGACGTTACAACATCTTACTCAATAACAGAATCAATACTCACAGCTCCTCCCTCCCCCATTACAGCCCATTAACTGTAAGATGTAGGCTGACGGTGAAACGTTCTTTCCTCCACAGCCGTCGTTAGTAGAGACTCAGACTCAGTGTCAGTTCTGTTCTGATTTCACCCCACAGCTGATGAATCAGTCAGACGGAGAATGTCAACAGGCCATCGGTCCCCTTTACCACCCAGGGGACAACCCCACATCGCCCAGGCAGAGGATTGATTGGGTTCCTTTATTTCAAGCACTTCTTTTACCAAGGAAGGATCAATGAGAGTTTCTTGACTGGCTTTGGCTCCTGTCTGCTGTGGGACTGATTTCTCCACGGCTGTTGTAGTGTGTTAGAGATTGTGCCAAACAGGTTGTTCATTAGCACCGAGCTAGTCAGTCTGCGCCAGAATCACCAAGTATCACTTGCTGTTACAATAGAAGATGCCACTGCAAGCTGAGACTTAGGAAAGATGGGATCAGACTGAGATAGTGTTAAATATTAAAGATAGCATGATAAGTGCTTTGACTGAAATTTTTGTTATATTTATATACTGTATGTACTTAAAGGGACAGTTCATGAAAAATATATGTTGGAAACCTCATGCTGTTAAAAATACATCAGACTTACTTTTGTAAAACACAACATAAGATCATTAATGAGTGTAAAACATAACATTTCTGCCACCTACTGGATTGGAGTGTAAACCAATAGAAGACCAATATAGTGATTTTACAGTATATTTAAATATTGTGTTAAATACTGGGTTGTTTTTCACTGAAACCAAAGAAATGTAATATGATCAGTGTGATTGTTATTATTATTGATTGTATTTTCAGGCGTCACAGATATGTAATTATTAGAATGGTAAAAAGATTTTCTGCAATGACTAAGATATTTAACAATGGATTTATTTTATTTAACTTTTTTGGGGGTTTACTTAATTTACTTTTTAAACTAAAGTTAACTCTGAAAGTTATTATTATTATTATTATTTATTTAATTTTTTTAAATTTAATTTGGGCTTAAAGGGGGTTATTATTATTATAGTGATATACTAAATGACGTTTAAGCAATTTTTTGTCTTCCTCCACCTCCCCTTCCGCCACCCGAGCCGAAGGGTCCCTCATTTTGCCAAGTTGTCCACTTCCTCCGGGGGGCAAGCGGGGACCACCCTGGGTTCTGAGCATCTGTTAACCCCAGCCTCCTAGAGGGTTAAACCTCCTACGCCGGAGGCCGCGGAGCTCCCTGCCTGTCCCCCGAACAGTTCGCCAAACAAGCTATTTTATCGCAGAGGTAGTGGGAACTAGTGAAAGACTATAAAATACCCTAAATGTGGCATTCAGTTTTGAATGGGGAAAAACCCTTTTATCTCCCCCCAAAAAAATGTTTTTCATGGGGAGATTAGACGACCATAAGGGCCCCGGGTCTTGTGGGTGTCCATGGGAAGGGCCGGAACTTGAGAAGCAATCTTGCGGCACAGGCTCTGGAGGGTGCTCTTCAAGCGCAAACTCAAGGGAGCACTCTTCAATCTTCAAGCGCAAACTCAAGGGCTGGAATCGGGATTGCCTCTCCTGGCCTTAATCTAGGGACTGGAATTGGGATCGGTTCTCCTGGCTAGACTCTGGAACTGGGATCGGGATTGGCACTCCTGGCCATAATGTAGGGACTTGAATCGGAATTGGCACTCCTGGCTGTAAACTAGGGACTGGAATTGGGATCAGCTCTCCTGGCCGAGACTTTGGATCTGGGATCGGGATCGGCACTCCTGGCCATAATCTATGGACGGGATCGGCTCTTCTGGCCGAGACTCTGGGACTGAGATACTGTAGGCTCACCTGGCCGTAATTCAGAAACTGTAATACTATTGGCTCTTGCGTATCTTGTGATCCATTGAATATGGATATGGATCCGCGAATATGCTTCCTGAATGAGATGACAGCATGTAAAAGGGGCAGGATCATTTTTAGTCATTAAAACCTTTTGTATGTGCTCTCTTCTTCACATAAAGACTTTGTATGGCTTCTGAAGACTTGGAATGTGACACGACTTGTTTGTAATGTATTTATTCTGCTTGGTTATGATTAGTTTGTGCCATAAATACCTGTACAGTAACTGCATTTTCTTGTGTGTGTTTTTTATTATTAAGAGGAGGGTAGGTTTAGGGTAGGGGTGGGGTTTGGTGCTCCAATAAACCTAAAGAATTATATAATTAATTTATATATACATGCAAACCAGTACATTAAGCCAAACAGCTGAAAACAACGGAGGGCCCCTCTCACGTCGAAATGTGCCTGAAAAGGGGTACCTCGAGCATCGAAAAATTATGCAAAAGAGTCCTGACCAAGTGTCAAAATGTGAAGAGTTGGACTGTGTTGTTATGACTGAAGAAAGAAAAATGTGAACATCTTGGATGGCAAGCGGGTGAGAACACTACCTGTAATTTTTTGTTTTTGAAGTGAACTACTTTATTAAATGGTCACAAACCTGTGGTCCTTCATATAGTTAGAGAAAATATCTTACGGTTCATATTGGGCACAGCAAAAGTAGATATGCACACTACCAAACCCTCAAAAATGCACACCCTCACACTGTCGCTTCTACTCCTGTAGATGTCTTCTGCAGTTTTGGCAGAGGGCCGGTGCATGTTGGCCATGTGTGGGTTAAACAGGAAGAGTCAGGGGCTGAGAGCACTTCAGCTGGATCCTGTCTACTTGTGGGCTGCCGAGCTCGGTGTATAGAATCAGTGCACTTGACTGTATCCAAGCAACCATTCATTAATGTGGCCGACCCTGCATGGGGCTTTGTGAGTCTCAGTTCAGAGATGTGTGCTAGTCGCCGTACAGAGTAGTTAAGAACCAGTGATTACCGAAAACATGTCCCCACAGGAGTTGTGAAGGCTGGCATGGTTGCGTTGAGCACATATTTCACAGAATCAGGTTCTTTCAAAGTACTTGCACTAGCAAAATTGTTTTGTTTTGTTTTTTTCAGATTAGGATACAAGGAATGTGAGGCAGTAGTGTTTTTCATGTTTTGTCAATATACTGCATTTTCTAAAAATATTTGAACAGCTGCGAGGGGTTGATTTTAACAGTTCATTAAGCAGTAAAACTGGTTGTGTAATTATCGCTCCATCAGAAAATTGCTAGTGGCTGTTGGATTTTTCTGTGAGAAACACTGTTACATTTTAAAGAGAAACAAAACAGATAAAAACACCCAATTCTAGAACAAAACTAAAACTGATCCCAAACATTTACATGTTTAGGACAACAGGGCTGGCTCACACAGTTGTGCTGAATCCCTGAACTGTAAAACACGACAGCCCAATTTAGTTATATTAACTTACTTTTCCTCTTTAACTCCAATTGTCATCTTAAGTTTCAGAAGAATCATCAGCTGTGACTGTGTGGGGGAAAAAAAACGGTAGCATGTCAGCATACTCAATATTCTGCATTATTGTGTTATTGCATTAGGCCTGCAACAAATATACTATAATATATAGGGTGGCAATGACTGTGAGAAAGGATCAACAGCTGTAACTGTGTGAAAAAGTAGAAAAGTTTGCATACCAGTACAAGCAATATAGACAACCCAGTCTAATATAAAAACTAGGGCTGTCAAATGATTAAAATTTTTAATCAAATTAATCAGGATTTTCAGTGGATTAATCATGATTCAAGAGTTCACGCTTTCCTCATAATAATGAATAAGCAAATTTGGCATGCTGTCTGGGGAGCGAGCCGTGAGAGCG
>JAUCNO010001851.1:14108289-14120171 GCA_032353835.1 Enteromius viviparus
GAAATGCAACACAACTTGTTGGTAATGCTTTTTTTTACTGCTTATGGTCAGTTTTTGCAATAAATACCTGTGACTGCTCTTATATTGTCTGTGTGTGTTTTATATTGTTCAGCAGTGGGTAGGTTTAGGGTAAAGGTGGGGCTAGGTGCTAAAATGAAAGCATACATTTTATATCAAATTAATTCAGTTGGGAGGCTAAACCGTAACAAAAAACGTAACAGTCATACAATTCAAGGGCCGTTATTGTAACCACTCTACGTTTTGCACTTTGGACCAACGTAGACAGGGTACGTTTTTATATGAGGGTTGATATAGACTAAGCATATAAAATTGTACTATACAAAAATTAATAGAAAACAGCTGTTAGAAAGGTTTAAAAATATCCAACTAAAATATGAGCATTGATAACCAAGCTATTTTAGTATTATAGGCTCTAGTGAACTGTAAAATTAGTGAGGGAAAACCTGTGTCTTTAAGGGAGTCATCATTTGTGAACACCGGTTAAGTCAGACACTAAAGGGATGAATTTGAATTCATATGTATTTATAGAATTACAGTACAAATGCGTGGAGTCAGTCAACCTGTGTGACAATATTCATTTTACAACAAGATAATTGTAAGATTGCTTAAAAAAAACAACAACAAAAAAACAATGTTGCATGTGTCATGACTTTAATCATTAATGTTGTAGGATGGCTCATCTGTACTTGCTACCCACCACTAATTTCTGTGGTTCCATTTTTTCTCCTATCTTACTGTTTGTATCCGTTTCAGATAAGCACCGAGGTCAATAGAGTAGTCCCCACATATCAACTGCAGTCATTCTAGGATGGACAGATGCCTTGGCGTCTTTTGGAGCTGTATAAAGCTGCTGTATCATCACGCAGGAAATTGAGCCATAGCAGTGTTATACAGTCCCTTTCTAAAGAGGTATCAATAAAAATAGCTAAATTTGATCAATTAGCACTAATATAAGTTCTAATTTATATATTGATTGACTCTTGTTTCTAAATGGCTGTAGAACAGAAATCGGAACAGAAGAAATCTGCCTTCCTTGGTCTTCCACATGTCCTTTTAGAGGATGCTTCAGATATAAATTAATATAAGTTGATCTTTTTTTTAAACTTTTTTTTCCCCTTTATCTAAAGTCTCAAATGCTTAATGTTTGTCAAGTGTATTCTCCAAGGAAAAATGTTTGAGCACTCACATGCTCACAATTTCACATGCTTTTCTTAATGCTTTTAGTAAGAGTTTACTAAATGAGTATTTGTCAACACTGTCAATGACTATATATTTTGCAAATCATTCAAAGTTCAGTAAGTTCAAGTACATGTTTATAGAGTAGACTTACAATCTTTAAAGTAATTGATGATCAATTATTTTGTATCATTACACATGGCCTGCCACCCCTCATTATTCCCCAATTCATACATTTTTCTTTCCCCCTCAGTTATGTTTTTATACCTCTTTTGTTCCACACATCTATTTATCTTCTAGTTCTGTATAATATTAGATAAACGTTGATGTTTTAATGAATTAGATGCTTAAGCAATTGTGTTTTAAATGGCTTTTTAAAACCTGTTTTCCTAACAAGAATTTGTATTCTTAATCCAATGTTAAAGCTTGTACAACGCTGCTTCAATTTGTTTCAAAAAAAATTTTTTTTTTTTGACCGAACCATTTACAAGACTGATATGAGTTTTCTCAAACTGATAATGTGACATAGTAAGTTGTTTTAACTCAGAGCATCAAGTTGAAAGAACAAACGACCATTAGTTTCATAAACTGCAAAACGTGAGGTCTTGAGCTGAAATAAAGAGTATCCTTAAGTTGAGTTAACTCACACTTTTTTTTTTAAACTCGAAATATTGTACAGTTTTGGTGGCCTGATTGAAATAGCAACCAGAAAGACTCTCTTGGTTCCAGCGCTCAACCTTTACGCTGAGTTGAAAACATTTGAAGTCTTCTTGAATTATTAATGATTGCCCTTGGCCATATTCCCAAGATAGAGTGGACAAAGGAAACTGCAGTTGGGAAGGGCTGGAAAACCAGAACACAGTCTAGTGGAACATGCTTTGCATAGAGGAGTTTGGGAAAGAGATGTGAAAAGAAAAGATATGGAAAATAAAAATATGCAGGGTGAAAGATGAGTCTTGCTAAATTTTGGGTTTATCAAAAGACCCCCCCAAAAATCCACTGCTACTGTACGTAAGACTGAAATTTAGTAAATATAAAAATACCACTGAAGACATGAGTCTGACAGAAAACTAAATTAAGGAAATAGCCAGTGAGCTTCAATGAACCAAGACGTTCAATACTCTAAAGGAATATGTAAAAGAGGTTAGAAACCTCTAGAACTTTCACAAGAGTGGAGTTCTTTGAATGTATCGTCTCATGAATAGTATCCATCTAGGATTCCTCCTCCTTGAGGACAAATGGGGATCTCTTACTCTGTGTTTTATGCTATTATTTTGAAGTTCTCTGGCTCTGTTGATTGTTTCTTGTTCCCTCTGTGTTAACTGTATCCACATGTGTCTTGTTTACTTACTAGTTCAGTTGTTCCTCTCTTTCCTAGTTTGTTGTCAGATCTTCTGTTTAATATGCTGTACACGTTATAGGTGAGTCTTGGTTTCTTAGTTCTTGTGGTTTTTGTACTTTGCTTTGGGAATAAAGATGTACTGGGGGTTCAAACTTCTATTCATCTGAGACCCTTTGTGACATAGACTAAATAAATAACTAATGGAGTTTGTCCTCTAAATTGACTTTAACATCTTCACATCTTGAGTCATTGTTTGGCTTCAGATTCCATCTGCAGTCGCACAGACTACCTAGACATACAGTCCCAGTGAGCATGGAGATAGTGCATATATCCACCATCCTATTCTATCCTCTCAGAAATGAGTTTACTAGAAGAGGCAAAGCATTGGGGTGCAGTTATTAAAAATTGGCGACAGTTGGAAAAAGTTTGTGTGAGTATAAAGTAGGAAGTTTCTTCAAAATTGTACTTCACATTTGTTATAGTGTTTTATGCATGTAACAACTCTTCAATGAACACAGTGCAAACCGCAATGTTTGATTCAGAGAAAGTGGCTCTTATAGACTGAATTTCTTTTAATGAGTCAACCAAAAGAAATTACTAGATGCTTGTGAGTTAGTTTTTATCTGACTTCACTACTGAGTTAGTAAATCATTCAGAAAACTAACCCTTCAACTACGCAATGAACAAAACAGTGTCTTGCTTTTATACATCAGAAATATTATTTTGAAACAGTCTCATATTTGAGTTACAGTAACACAACCTTGTAGCTCCTAAAGGTTTCATTTGTGTGCATCTCCACATACAAAAAGGAAGATGTCACAGATAACACTTAGCATAATTTAATAATATAGTACATACAAATATCATTAGGTGGGGGTTTATTCAGAGACTATTTCATTACCATTTTTATCACCATTACCAGACTATTCTTGAGGGATATGCATTTAATATTTTAATAAGATGTATATTTTAATTAGATTCTAAAATAAAGTCATGCATTAATTATTCATACAGGTTTTCTTTCAAGCATCCTTCCTATGCTCGGGTAGACAATCACATGATGATATGAATGCATGTTTATAACCAAAAAAAGGGCAACCTAATGTAGTGCATCATGGTTTAATAATAGTTTGATTGATGGCATTGATATGTGCCCCTTTGGTGTTTTGAGCTGTGCTGATGAATGCCCTTTTGTTCCCTCATGCTGACAGCTTCTACTGTCTTTCATAAAATGTGAATAAGCAGAAGTCAGTGTCAAACAATTAGCTTGATGACTTGTCATTCGGAGAGTGCTGTTCATTCAGAATGCCTTCCAAGTATATTAATTGCAGGTGCTGTTCAGTGAAGTAACCTAGGGTTAAGATGGTAATAGTGACTCTACAGTCACAAAAACACAAAAAAGCCTTTTGAGCTTAATAATGCTTTACCAAGTCAAGAAAACAGAGAAACTGGGAAAATCCAGTTTAAGTTGGAACTTGGAAGCTGTCTTATTGTATACCATCTTTGACCTACAAAAAAAGCTCAAGGTGGTCAGACTTGCTTTGGTGATTTCACATACAGTAAATGCAGTAAGTTTAGTGATATTCTTTAGACTGTCTAAGCTGTGGATTTACATATACCGGGTGTGCTTGGATTAATTAGAGTATCCTGAGATTTTGATCTGTTGCAGACATCTTTGCTTGAGGCAAAGATGAGCATAAAAACACACATTGGTTAAACAGTGTCATGTTTCATTGTGTATTGCAATATAAACTGACTGCAGTATACTTTGTTTCAGTGCTTTATCCTGTTGGGACGTTGGTTGGAGAGCAGGACGACTCTTTCACACTAAAGTGCTGGTTGGCCAGCTTTGCAGATTTAATAACGTTTAATCATTCCCAAATTACCTGCCCATTGTCTCTGTCCTATGCACCAACTGAACATATATCAAATATATCTTTCATCACTTACACAGAGTAGTGGAAACGGTCACAGGGCAATGCCTGCACACGCATAAGCCAGAAAAAGAAGAGGGATGAAAGGGAAAGATGAAAGAATGCAAGGTGTCTGCTCTATATTGCACTTTTTTCTGATTTATTACTGACGTGACCAATGAAATTCTTTGCCACATGTAATTCTACATGGGAAAGAAAAATGACAAATAAGATCTATAAAATTTCAATCAATTTTTTTTAGGCAGCATTAAGTTTTTTTCTCCTGAGGAGGAGATTTCAGTAATTTTACATGTTTAAGAGTCAAGTCAAGTCAAGTCACTTTTATTTATATGGCACTTTTAACAATACAGATTGTAGCAAAGCACTAAAAATTATCAAATAGAACAACAGAGTAATGGTAATGTATAATGACGAGAATTAAACTTTATTCATCAAATGCAGAGACAGTCTCTGTAGTCAAGATGACGATAACCACATGAAACGAGAAAATCACGAGATCATAATCTATGCTCCAATTTGGCAAGACTTAAAAATACATAAATAAATAATAATACAATTAAAAGAAAAATTTAATTAAAATAATAACAAATTAAAATAAAATGTAAATAAAATTAAACCATAACTCATAAAATTCCTTGCAGTGTTATTTATAAATGTACTTATTTATTATATATGCATGTATTTATTAATTTTAAATCACCTTTGCTGTTTTCAGTTTTCATTTTAATATGTGTCAGCATTTTTTGTGCTCTTGTCATTATTACTTTTTCTATTAAGCTTAATTTCCATTTTATTTATTTAATTTTATTTATAATTTCTGTTTTAGTCATTTCAGCACCTTATTTCTACAAATGTTCTATTTTTAAGTTTTTATCTAGTATTTATATTTCGTTTAATTGTAGCTTCATTTCAAACAATAAAAACAATTTTGAATTTCTTTCATTTAAATTTTTGTTACAATAATGACACTGTCTCTTAAAATCAAATTATTTGGGTTTTCTGTAATTTTTTGTCTCATTTGCTTCTAGTTTATTTCTCCTAATGACGTTTTAGGAGAAACATTGAAGACCAACTTAATAATTCAAACAGAGAACTCCATTAAGCCTCCTGAGCTATGAAAATGATCCGTTGGGTTCATTGATCTCTCTTGTTGGAACCCAGCTGGCATAATTCCAGTCTAATCTAATCCTCAATCTGCCACTCAAAGGAATAAAGAAAAATTATTAACGCAAATATCGGAGAGCGTTGCTGGAACGTGTCCATATTGTTGATCCATAAGGGTCTAATTATGCAATGCCAAAGTAATGTAGATTAGAACTAGATGCCAAATCAAATCAACTTTATTGTTATTCATCTGATCACAGGCCAAGATTGAAACACAGCTCGCCTTTAACAACGTGGCACAAGATATCACACAAAAATGACAATGGCAGCCGATAACTGTGACAGCTGGCTCTAGATGCCAAAGTAAACACTAAACTGAGGGGCTGTGGTAGACGCAGAGGAAGAATATAGTTAACGTTGTTATTGCCATACAACAAGGTCTTGTGAGGGGCAGAGAACCTATGATCCATAAAATAGACTGAGCGCTAACTGGGGTTATGTGCAGCATAATTTCACACGGCAATTACACGTGAACACAAGCGCGCGCACACACACACACACACACACACACACACAAACCCCTTTGATACCTCCGTTCTTGTCTAATCAAGTTCTGCCTGGACCACAGCAGTGAAGCTCTGTTCTCTAATTAAAGGCACCCATTCAATATTAATACACTTAAGCATTCCTGTAGTCAGCCTTTTGTGTGTGTGTGTGTGTGTGTGTCAGTGTTGTTCTCTCTGATTGAGGAAATGAAACAGCGCTAAGCCATTACACAGTTTCAGGTGTGACCTTGAATAAGCTTGGTGTCTCGCTCACCCGTCCTTCAATTTAGTTTCACACGCACACGCGCTCAAACACTCACGTTCACGTTTAATCATTCACATTCTGTAAATCCCGTTCCTTGTGGTTAAACATGGAACAATGTTATCTTTGTAAGTGAATTCTGCAGAGGAAGACCAGAATAGACTCATCATTTAGTCAGAAGCTCTTTTGTTAAGGTTTGTCTTTTGTTTGGTGACACAAAGTCAGTTTAAGGCTTGCTCTCGTTTTAAAATCATGACTGATTTATGCTCCATATACTGGGGCAGTATTTCACTTTGTATCAAGCATGATTTGTCGCTGTAAATGGATAGCTGACATGAAATACTGTTGAGGCGTTGACATGTCCTGCGGTGTGACATGGTGTACTCCATCTAAAACGACTTTAAACAGTATTTTGATATGCATGCAGCTTTTATGAGCATGAAATATTTGTACTCCTGAGTGGAATATTTTGCATTCATGCAGCTCAAATGTCAAGCATTGTAATGGCAATGCCTGGTTTGCTTTCTGCGAAATTTATATACTAAATTATGAATTTTGAATGTTCATTCAAGGTTCATTCAAGATTTGTAATGTTAAAAATATAGCCTATATTTCAGATAAATGTACTTTTGATCTATATCCCAAGTATCCCAAGCATGATGTTTCCCCTTTTCCACATAAAAATAAAACGCACAAACACAACTGTTTTCAACACTGATAATAATATGAAATTGGTCACACTCTATTTTCTGGTCCAATTCCACCATTAACAAACCATTAACAATGATTTTTGCCTCTATAAACTAACTCTGGTTGTTAAGTTAAGGTGCTGGGGGTGAATATGGTCATGCAGGATATGTGATTTATTTATTACTAATAAACAACTAGTTAATAGTGGGAATTTGTGGAATTATTGAAAAATTGGTCCCTATACTAAAATGCTACCAAGAAATGTTTCTTCTCGAGCACCAATTTAGCATAATATAATTTCTAAGGGGATCGTGTGACATTTAACAGTTAAAATTAAGAGTAAATTACATTTAAAAATTAACATTAAAATATAACATACAATTCAAAACTTTATAACTTTTTATTATTATTTATTTTGTACAGTAATTTGTTACAAACTTTTGAACAGTAGCATACCACTACTAATTCTTGCAGTTTTTGTTGTTACCATGAGTCTTGATGTGGATGAAGCAATATAAGGTTTCTGTTTAGGAGAAAGAAGAGAGTGATGGATGGATGGATGGATGAGGGGATGAGATCAGGTGAGTAACGTACGTTTCTGGTAACATGCATGCTGTAGATATTGTTGTTTATTTATAGAAACTGAAAAATGTCATCATAAATAATGAGAGTGGCATTCAAAAACCAATCGGACAGGAGAAAGAACTGAAACTTGAACTTTAAATAATGCAGAACTTCCCATAAAATCTCAACCTATACTCCTCATCGCTCATTTCCAAATTTCCTCTGCCTCACTCCTGTCATGGATACCTGCTCTTTGGAATTATGTGTGCACGTACAATCCTAACCATTCCATTATTCATGATGTTTCCCTTCCTCTTTCTCTCTCCACCCTGCTATATTTGTCTCCTACTTTCTGTGTCTTCAGTTGTTTTCAGCAAGACCACATCATCTTCCTGCTTTCTGCATTGTTCTGTTTAATGAAGAGGTACAGTATATACAGTACTATTTGAATTGAGAAGGTGTCACAGATCTGCTGTAGTTTGCGGTAATTCACCCATTGTGAGTCTGAATAATCAGTATGACTCTAAACCTGAAGAAATGAAATGCCAAAGCAGAAACAAAAGGAAAGATACCAGCACGAATAGTGAAGGAAATGGAAGAAATAAAGCACAGTATGTCAGTTTTTATTAGTCAATTTTTATTATTAGACGAGAGCCCAAAGTGACTTAAAGTGTGTTTTAAGGTCTTTTATCATTTCATTCATTTCTTTCAAATTGAATCCACGACCTTGGCATTGTTAGCAGTACATTTTTTCAATCTGTTTTTCAATGCGTAGGACATTTTGATTAAGAATGTCTGTTTCATTGAACATACTTTTATGAATGCTGTCTGACAACAAACCTTACCGTTCATTGCCTTTCAGAGAAAGGTTGGAAATATTTATATCTGCATAAAAAAAACCTTTCTAGACGGTGTCCTTCCAATTGAACCAAGTCTGAAAGTTTGATCTACAATGAATTTTATTCTACCACAATTTAATATTTTTGTAAGAAACCGTTTCAGCTTGAATCTCATTACTTTCTTAAGAAGAACGCATTTGCTGTCTGACATCTCTCCACACAGAAGTGGAATTAAATGGCTACTCTGGTTTCTGCTAATTTGATAGCACTTCCACGCTTTCATGCATTTCCTTTGTTCTTTTATTCAGAGAAAACGTGAGAATTCAGTAATGACTCTTCAGCTCTTTATGCTGGTTCTCACCTCGTGCAATTTAAGTGATGCATTGATTTAGTTGTCAAACTGACATGTTTTAAGAGCCAATAGCTTTGAACTCTTCAGCTGAAACCAGTTTGAGCTGGTTTTGCTGTGCTTAGTTGGCCTCCCAGCCTGGCCAGATTGACCTGAATTACTGATTTTAAAGAGGTTATGGGCACCTGTCAACTGAACTGAACGCCAGCTGAAACCCCCTTGTACCACATGGCGAAACCAGCATAAAGCACCAAACTCTAACAAACCACATGAAGTTTGTTTTTTGTTCTTCAGCATGAAATGGGTTTGTGTTTCTCCTTATGGTTTTGGTCTCGAGGTTGAAAAACAGAGGGATGGACAGCAGAGCTCCTGAGGGGTCCTTCAGTCTTTGCCTTGACTTTGAGAAAATCAATTATGACAATTTGTCGCTCTGTGAAAAGATCGTTAACTTAACGAGCAGTGGGAAATTGGCAGGAAAATGTCTGATTAGGACATCTCACTGTGTGATGGTCCTGCTCTCTGATTAGATTACTGCACTAATAGGCTAACAAGAGCATTAACTGCAGTCGACATGATGAATTTGATCGACTGGTTGGGGTAATTGGGGCGGCCAATAGGAAACAAGAGGGGTGAATTAACAGAACTTGTCGCTGTTGTTCCAGCACGTCGTCTGATGCAGAGTGTGCTTGGGTTTTCATGCTGTTATCATATGACTGCAGTAAACACAAAAAAAGTACAGACCTTTCTGTGTGTGTGCGTCTGTCTATTTAACCATCCACCCACCCATTCATCCTACCATCCATTTACACTCTCATTCTACATTTTCAATTTTTTTGTCAATACTATATAAAATAAATAAAGATATATAAACAATGATTATTAAAAAGGATTAAAATAACAGAAGAAAGCATAAGATAAACCTAAATAAACTAAATAAATAAAAAATTGAATACAAAATTATCATTTGTGTTAAAAAAAAAATCTGTCACCTATCTCTCTGTCAATCTAAATAAAACTTTCAATTTATCTTAACTTTCTGCCTGCTTTTTTTTTTATTATTATTATTTTTTTTACAGTCATTAAACATAGGTTTGTTCAATATCTTGAGTCCAAATGTTCAGCGTGGAGTGTGCATGTAAGGAGTGTTTTGTCAGCATGTGTGTGTGATGGGTAAGTGTGTGTGTGCTGGCGTGTGTGAATTAAGCTGATGCTGATTGGCCGATGCGTAGTTCAGCAGTAAAACATGGCGCTGGCAGCGTGCTGGACAGACAGAGACAGATCACAGTCTACACTCTCTCCATTATTCATGCCGCTCTGACACCTCCCTCTACCATGCTCTCTTCCTCTTTCTCTCTCTCTCTTTCTCAACAACATGGCCGTGTTGACAGGCAGCGCAAGGGTGTCGGGCCATTTATTAATACAGGTGAACAACCTTAGTGCAAGAGAGAGAGATGGAGAGATAGAGGGAGAAGGACGAAGGGAATGACAGAGAGAAAGAGAGGAATAAAAGCGGTATATGAATAATGGAGAGGTTGTTGTTTTGTTACACCTTCTCAAAACCCATCCAAACTCAGGTCACAGATCTCATATAAATTCACAGAAACCAGTCGGCTGTAAGCTGAGCTTTCAGTATGCTGACATGTACCCAAGTCACCATTTATACACAAATTGGAGGAAAAAAAATTCCCCCGTGTGTGTGTAACATGTGACATCTTGTTACATACGTTTCACGTCTTGTTACAAAGAACATAAGCACATCTGTTCAGCTCTGCTCAGATGATCCATGAACAGCCCTGAACTCTAAAGCCTGGAACACAGTTACCAAATTACATTTTGATTTACTTCTGCAATGATGAGTTTGAGACCATAATGTTGAGAGTTTTTCTGTGTCCTAGAAGACCTTTAAATCACGGCTAATTGTGTAGTACAGTGACGGGGTCATTACATTCAACTATACTTAGTGTCCAGGGAGACGGCCAATGTGAATGGTCGGTCCAGTCTAGATGTTGTAGTTTAATGTTTCTTGCAGCTGTACTTTATATTAATGTGGCAGTTGCTGTGAGGGACATTTGCCCAGATGGATCGTGAAGGAATTGGATATTTGAGTTGTTTGACTAATTCCACATCTACTGGCAATTGAGCCGGTGTGAGCGACTGTGCGGAGTTTAGCATCTGCTGTGACAAGGGAATGTGGAACAGGAAGGCGACTCTTGTCCTTGCTGTCTAAATGAATCTTCTAAAGTGTCAGCCAGGCACAGGTGAGCTCGTTTACAGGCAAATGAGTTGCGTTTGTGACTTCAACAGCTGTTTATTGGGAAAATTGCTTTCTACGACTCACTCCTTTTTTTATCAATGTGGGAATGTAGGAGATTAAAGTTGCTGTGTGCAATTTTTACAGTGTTACTGTAAAATGCTTTCACCGCAGCAGTTTAATGTGCAGACACAACTATAGCCATTTGTAGATTGATTTAGCTGAAAAATAAGAATTTACAGTGTTTTAACATTGAGGTACAATGGAAAAAAAATGTGTCTGAGGCAAAATATTCGAAAAATATAGTGTAAAATGCTAATCTATTGATCTGTCTATTTATAAAATGTTTTTTGGGGATTGTACATTTTAAAAAAAAAGGTCAAACTATCTAACATTTTACAAAAAATGATTGACCCTGCATGGCACAGTTTTCAGTGATCATCACTATGGTATTGCTCCTTTTTCATCAGTAGTTAAAAGTATGATGTATTGGAATTTATGCTTTATGCCAAAATTGATGCTAAAAATGTTAAAATGGTTTAAAATCAGGAATTTATTATTAAATGTATATCATTAAAATTTGTAAATATATATATATATATACACACACACAGTACTGTGCAAAAGTCTTAGGTCACTAGTATTTTCACAACATAAAAAAAGAGACAAAAGACAGTTATTTCTATCTTTTAGGTAGCGTGTCAGCTGAAAATATCAGTTTACATTTCCAAACATTACTTATGTCATTAATTGCAATAATGAAGTGCGATTATTGTGTGTTTTATTGTTGACTTTTTCACAGTAC
>JAUCNO010001851.1:14131926-14148497 GCA_032353835.1 Enteromius viviparus
AGAGACAAGCAAGACTCCTAAGAGATTGAGGTGTTTTGTTGTTGAATGTATTAATGAACACAGCAGTAGTCATTTACTCCCGACATCTGAGTGACGGAAGATTAACATTACATTTGGTTCTGAAGGGAAACGCCCCCTTGATAAACCAGAATGTGTTTATGTACGCGAGAATCATTCATGATCCAGCCTCACCTACAGAAGCATTGAGTATAATGTCTTTTAATGAATCTTTGCCTTTCATAATAATGTGCTAATTAGCAAGTTTCACTATGAATACGGCTAAAAAAAGATCCTCTGAGAACGTCCAGAAAAAAGGGGCGGGGTCAGCGGAGCTCGTGAAGATTTAAAGGGGAAGTACACCGAACAGAGTGGTTTAAAAAGATCTATTTATGACAGGGTACAATTTGCGTTTTTAAAACTATCTTTGAGAAATTTTAAAGCAAACTATATTACAAACCTTCTATTAAGACCCTAAATAATCATATTAGCTAGTGGAAAACTACATGGTTTGGTCACCATGATTACCAAAACGGCATACATTTAAGTTACTGTTTGCTCTTTTGACCAACAGAGAGCGCCGTTACTTCTCCGAGCAACTGACCAGAGCTTTTAATGTAGCTACTTTTCGCTTTTGTTTATTGTTGGCCCCTAACGCTTAGTACATTTATTCTATGGTTATCATTTATTAAAAGGTGTAAAGGTGTAAACACATAATGGGTTTTCATTAAAGAAGAAAAATCCACCCGTATCTTAAGTTTCGTTTCTTCAGTTCTTAACCGCTTCCGCAGAAACAGCTGCTCGTATTTCATAAAAGGCGGTGTAGATCATAACGACAGAGCACATCAACACAGAGCTCACAATACCAGAGCTAAGAAACATGAGCAGGAACAACAGGAAAAAACTACTCTCTAAGGATGATTTGCGTGCAGTTGGATTTGACTTTATAGAATTTCTGACAGAAAGCGAAAGGAGATCCATTACTGATAGATTCACTCTTAAAAACATCTACAATGAAGAGTTCCGACAAAGGTAAACATTTGACATGTTTTCACAGCTTTTTAAGTGGTTATCATTTATATTTATAATATTCCAGTTACGTAGCCCACACTAAAATTATCGATATAATTAATTTATAAACAGACACATTTGTTTAAAGGGGACGTTCAGCAGTATGGAAACAAACACTGTTTGGTTTATATTTGTTTATTCATTTTATCTGCAGGGATGGAGTCAGAGACCCAAACTTCTCTTCAGTCCTCTTTGTATTGAGAAATAGCAACAAAGCGCGCGTCACCAGATCAGGGCACGTTTACTTTAACACTAATGTAAGAGCATTTCTTTTGATTAACGTTTACTCTGCAGTTTGTTGTGGAAGCCCATTTAGTTTGATTTCTGTATTGTCAGTGTCTGTATATACTTGGCTTGTATAGAATAGTGTTTTTTGTGACACACACAGTCTGAACGTGTGGACTATTGTAGATTGTTGCAAATTAAATGCAGCTTACAGTTTGTAAAATGTTTATTATGTATTAGTAATGCAAAGTTTAATTGTTTTTGGGATGTAAAACAAATGAACTCTTGTCTAATTTTGAAGCCGGAAGTAAGAGTATACTTTCATTAATATCAAACTGAATCAGAGATTATTCAGTTTTGATTAGATCAACTGTTGATACAAACTTCTTTTTATCAGATAAAATTACACTAAAGTCAGTGTCAATATGTGCACATTTTCATGCAAATTTATTATGCCTTACTTTATATCATGGCATAATATAAAAAAAATCCCCTTGTTGATGTAGCCTATAAATTCCAAGACAACTGTCATGTGATAGGATGCATTAATTAATTTATGAAAGACAAAAAAGACTAATATATTAATATTAAATCAAGATTACTTAAAACAGCATGTTCTCAATCTCTGAAGTTTCTTGGGTGTCGCCTTGTCTGCTTACTCTGGTATACAATCTTCACTCAGAGCCCATTCAGGCAAGGCCAGCACCTCATGAGAAAAGGAGTCTCCTACTGTCTCTGAGGAATTCTTTGGAGAAAGACACAATAAAAGAGATAGGCACAACATGCGCTTAGCTATTATTAGACACACACACACTTAAAAGCAACTATTAAAGAGAGCATGAACTATCCTTTTTAATTCTGCAATTTTTACCTTTTTTTAAGTTATCCCAAAAATGAAAGTTCTGCTATCATTTACTCACCTCAAGTTGTTCCAAACCTGTTTGAGTTTTTTTAACTCCTTTTGAGCACAAAAGTCCTTTTTTTTTTTCTTTTTTTTTTTTATAATGTTTTTCTTCTAAAGTACAGTTATGTCTTCTGAAGTATGGAAAAATACCATTGTAAGCAGTGGCTACCAGAAACTGGTTAGTTACAAACATGAGGGTACATAAATTCCAGGTAGAAATTTCTAGGTAGAATTATTATTCAAGAAACAAAATAGTCAAGGATAATATAAAACTGGGACGAATGACTTATCAGATCTGGGGAATTTATGATTATATTACCCTCTCATAATTATGAGTAAGTTATACAGGGCTCATTAACACAGAAGGTCTGTTAGTTACTAGTAACTGTTAATCAGTTTCAAATGAGCTGATGCACACTTGGTCTATTAGGCTTTCAGATTTAGTCAGAACTGGAAAAATTACTTGTGCTTATCTTAAAAGCATTGGTAAGAATGTATTGAAAACTAAAAGAATAAATATTGTGTTTGTGTATATCTATGTATGTGGGGCAAGTGTGTGACACAGTTGTAACTACTTTAAGTAAAAGAATGAAAAGTTACATAATATAACTAGTGACAGACATTTCATTCTGTTACACAGTTTCAAATCATCTGATGCAATACATGCAGGCTTCTTCTGAAATGGAAAAAGCTGCATCCTTTGAGCATTACATATGACGGGCATTGCATATGATTAATCATTTATGTGTATTTAATTTTAATTTCGTTTTTAGTTTTAGTTGCCAAGGCAACATTTCAAATTTATTTATTTTTTATCTTTTAGTTTTTTATTTAATATTTGTTTTCTTTTATTTCAGATTTGTTTCAGTTTCAATTCATTTTATTCAAAGTCATTTTTACAGTGCTCTTTTGTCACTTAGTTTTTTATTTAAGTGTGTCAAACTATTAGACTACTTAGTGTATGATCATTACCTTGATCCGCACTGACAAATATCCTCTTTTTAAAGTTATATTTTACATTGATCACCAGTAGGACAAAACACAAACATTTAGCCTTAAAGACTTTCTTAATGCGAACTGAGAAACTGAGCTGCAGGTTTGTAATTTGGCATTTTATTTTCTAATGGGGCATTTCTAGGTTCGAGTGCTGCGCGATCAGTGGTTTAGACCCCGTCACAGACAACAAAACCAAGCTACTCCCCCTCTAAGTAATGGTAGCTCACCACCCCCCACTGGTGCCTTGGTTCCTGGCACACCGTCAGTGCCAGGGCCAGAAGATGGAGTCAGAGAAAGGAGAAAACTGTCACAAGCCATCATGAAGAGAATAGACACCACAGAAAGGTAAACTGGTCTGCCTGTCAACTCTAAAAATACACAAAAAAGCCTGCTGTTATTTGCAGTGTAGTGTTGTATTTTGAAGTCCCATTTTATATTTTACAGTATCTGAGTATTAGAAGCTGTTTTCCTTCCCAGGTCTGTGTTTATCGCTGATAAAAGTGGGGTGCGGGTGTCCTCAGAGCTGCAGATAGAGGATGGCATGATTCAGCTGTTTGTGGAGAAGGCAGAAATACGTGAGCTAAAGCTGTTTGTGGAGAACACCGGTCAGGATGCAGTGTATTTCACGTACTACACTGCCCTTCACTGGCTGCAGTATTTCACTCTGGAAGACAGGAGTAGAGTCACACGTAACAATCCTCTTCGTCTGGAGCCATGTGAGTGCAACCAAACTGTAAAGGGGAAACTGGTATCTGTGTTGTTTCTAGGTTTTATTTGGTTTCATCTAGTCCTTGACGTAGATTATAAATAGAAAGTGTTTTTTGGATCCACTGTGAAGTGGTTAGCATACATGCTCTTGACATGTTGGGATAAGGTGAGTGTCACAGGTTTGAACTCTCATTTTTTTGTTTTTAAAGATCAGAAGTACGAGGTGACCTTAAAATTCAAAGCAGAGCAGATAGGAGTCTATCCAGCCACTCTGGCATTTGAGTTCAAGGAAAACACCCAACCCGCCACCCGTCCTTTCCACATTGTTCGGTTCATTCAGGCAGAATACAGATCTGAGCTTGCAGCTCAGCTGGGTCCAGAACAACCATTCAGACATAAGAAGCTTGAGACATTTGAACCTGCGAGGTGCAACATAGATGAGGGGGTTCCACCTGAGAGGTAAAAGAAAAACACTCGTTTAAAGAATTAAAAACATTTTTTCTGTGTTTATATTTGCACAGAAATCATTCAGTTGCATGTTTTTCTCTCATTTGCAGTGCTGCTCGAAACTTTTTAAAGTTTGTGGTGCCACTGGATAACTACACTCGTCCTTCTTACATCTCTGATTTAGCCGAGGTCCTAAAAGGCAGCCGTTCTGTCTCAAAGCTCCTGGAACAGAAGTTAGTGGTCTCTAGTTGTGCCTAATTGTGCTTTTAGATTTTAGACCTGTCACTGAGTGATCCAGAATCAGCTCTCCTCATGAATATGTTTAGTAAAAGCTATTGTTACTTTTCCTCTTATGTGTTTGGTGGTTTTTAGGTCACAGCTGGAGAGTGATCTGAGTTTTCATAACTATAAGGAGCACTTTGATTTATTACTGTACCTGGAGGAGGATCAAATGCGTCTAGACATCAAGAGGTATAACAAAGATGATGTGTCCATGGTGAGAGACCATGAGAACAAGCGGCTGCTGGTCTTAGAGGTCAGTGCTATTGTTTTATTAAAGCTACTATTAAAGCGTGTGATTGTGACTGCATCCAAAAGGTGAAAAATGCGGCCCCTTGGAATATGCATTTTAAGGTAGGAAGGTAACAAAGCAAATCTTATCCAGTGTTAACTGCACTTCCTGCCTGCTGAAATGCCTGCATTTGATTTTTAAAGGCAGCATAGATGTTAATATACCACAAACATCACTTTTGATGTAATTTAAAGCAGAATATTTGTATTGTAGTAATTAAATATTTGCTTATTACCAAAACTATCGATTTTGTTGTAGATGATTAAAACTCTATGCTGCCTCTTAAGTCTCTGTGAAATCAGTTTCATAAAGCACCTTTGTGTGCAAACACTGCTTTCAAAGTCATTGTCTGATAGGTTTGACATGGCTTTTAAAGGGACAGTGCACAATTTGTTTATCTTCAACTCCAGGATAGTGGATGTATAAGATGTAGTAATATGTTCTTTTTTTATTTTTTTGGAAAGTATAATGTGTCATTTAATGCATTTGTTCTGTTAAAGCTCCCTGGTGTATCAGAGAACAGACCATCAGTCCTGAGAGGAGATCACCTGCTTCTCACCAAGAGTGATGAAGTCAAACTCTCAACTGTGACCAAATACAAGGGCTACGTCCACAGAGTGGAACTGGATCAGGTCAAACTGGGATTCTCTCGAAGGTACAGTATGAAGTGGGAGGGTATTATGTCATTTGAACATCAGAATATTGAAAGAGTGTTAATTAAAACAAGCTTGATGAAATATTGACAGAAAAAAAGTATTTTTCGCTAAGGAGCACATTAAGAAGGGTCTGTAGTAGATTTCCTCTTTGCACCAGACTTTGACATTTTGGGTGTCACCAGTTGATGCTTACACAAAAATATTAAGTGGAACTGTTTTCAAAATTGATAGTAAAATGTGTTTTTTGAGCAGCAAATGAGTATATTAAAATGATTTCTGAAGGATCATGTGACACTGATTATTGGCTGAACATCAGCTTTACCATAACAGGAATAACATTTTGAAATATATTGAAATAGAAAACATTTATTTTGTTATTGTAAAAATTTCACAAAATTACTGTTTTGCTGTATTTTTTTTTTTTTACAAATAAATGCACAAAAAGCTGTCTTACGGACCCTAAGTCTTGAAAGATATTGTCAAACATCAAATGCTTCACATACCTAAAGTTTACAAAATATTTATTTTGTAACTTTATTTAAAGACCGGATTTAAACTTTGTGTGCGTGTTTGTTTTATGTGTAAAGGCTACTTGACGGTTTCATCGATAATATGAAATTCCGTGTGGAGTTCACAGTGAATCGTCTCCCGTTAAAACTGCAACACAGAGCAGTACACATGGCGGTCCAGCACGAGTTCAGAGATGTGCTGTTCCCTGTGGGCTCAAGGAACTTGAACCCTGAGACTCCACCTGCACTGAGGTCAGTAAGATGAAGAAAATTACATTTTTGTGAGACATGGAATACTTCAGCTGTGTGTGTATTCGTGTGTGTGGTGTCTATAGGCTCTTTGATCAAAAGCTGGAAAAGAACGAAGAACAGAAAAATGCAGTACGTAACATTGTGGGTGGTACGTCCAAGCCAGCACCGTACTTGGTGTTTGGACCTCCTGGCACTGGTAAAACTGTCACAATAGTGGAGGCTATCAAACAGGTAACACTGGCTTTGTTCAAATAAATATACACCCAACAGACACACCTACATGCAAATCATCTCATTGTGTCTATATGCAAAATTGAATAAGCAGACCATCTATTGTAATTGATTCTTTTCTTTTTCATCTCGCAGGTGGAAAGGAAAATTTCTAGTGCACATATCCTGGCATGTGCTCCATCGAACAGTGCAGCTGATCAGCTGTGTGAAAAGTTGATCACTAGTGAACATGTTGATGCACAAAAGATATACAGAGTCTATGCTAGCTCACGCAATCCAAGAGATATCCCTAATGTCCTACAGGTTAGTCCTTGTCTGGCTTTGTTTATTAATTAAACTTTGATTGAATTAACTAAATTAAAAAATACAATGATTTGATGAAAAATAGCAATGGTCCATTGTTTACATTTCTGGAACAATTCCACATGGTCCGAATATAAATATTTAAAGGGGAGGTTGATTGTGATTTAATTTTTTTTTACTTTATTTTGTGTGTTATATTGTTGTTTGAGCATAAACAATATCTGCAGTTACAACACTGAAAGTGTCTTTGAAAATTACAATATTATAATGCTTACACTTATGGCTCATTGGGACTCCGTTGGGTTAAAACTGGTTTAGCAAATCACAGCACACTGAACCAGCGAACCAATCTGAGCTCCTTGTGCATTCATCAGGAGCCATCAGAGCATTCATTGGGGAAAAGCTAAGCATTAACACACACCCCCTCATTAACACTGCCTGGGGAAAAAAACAGTCAACTACCCCTTTAAATAATACAAATAAATCAATTGTATAACTCAGTTCTGGTGTACATAGTTATAATAAAAAATATATATTATATTACAAAAGATAATATAAAAATAATCACCAAAGCTAAGCCAAGGCTCAGTGTAAACATGTAACATTTTCAAAAACTGTAAGAAACATTCTGTAATATTTGAACTATTTGTTCAAAAGGCAAAGTGTATGTAGAATATGACATCCTCATCAAAATGCATTGTAAATAGTATAGTTTAATGTAAAGAGAGAGTGAGAGAGATAGAGAGAGACATTTTGAGAATGAGTTTGTGTGTAGTTTTTGTTGTTGATATGGTTTGATTGTCTTTTTGTCTTTAGAAAAACAGTAATGTGGAGGGAAACACAATTATTTTCCCATGCAAAGAGGATCTAATGTCCTATAAGATCCTGGTCTGCACTCTGGTCACCGCTGGCAGGTGAAGGGCTTCATCTTTTACACAACACAATGAACTCAACTCTTTTTCCACCCACACATAATAGCAGTCAAAGGATAAAGAGTGTACTGTATGTGTATGTGTGTGTTGGTAGGCTGGTAAGTGGGGGTTTTCCTGAAGGTCATTTTTCACACATCTTTGTGGATGAGGCAGGACATGCTGTGGAGCCAGAGACCATCATCAGTGTGGCAGGTGGAGCGCTTCATAGAATAACATTACGAAAACTGTCAGAACTTTCATTTGAGATCAGTCTGTGGTTGTATTTTGTTCATGTGCCAGCAGCAATATCACCCTGCAGCCGGAGACCGGCTGCCCACTGAAGCTAAGCAAGGCTGAGCCTGGTCAGTACCTGGATGGGAGACCTCCTGGAAAACTAGGTTGCTACTGGAAAAGGTGTTAGAGAGGCCAGTAGGGGTGCTCAACTTGTTGTCTGTGTGGGTCCTAACACTCCAGTGACTGGGACACTATACTGGCAAAGAGCACTGTCTTTTGGATGAGACATTAAACCGAGGTCCTGACTGTCTGGGCTCATTAAAAATCCCATGATGTCTTTTGAAAAGAGTAGAGGCGGGACCTCGGCATCCTGGCCAAATTTGTCCAACATCATGGCCTCTTAACCATCCCCTCATCTACTGATTGGGTACTGGTTGTCTCCTCTCCACCAGTAAGCTGGTGTGTAATGGCACAATATTGCTGCCGTCGCATCATCCAGGTGGATGCTGCACACTGGTGGTGGATGAGGAGACCAACCTCACAATGTAAAGCGCTTTGAGTGTCCAGAAAAGCACTATATAAATGTAAGGAATTATTATTATCTGTGTTTAGGTCTGCTGAATGCAGAGACTGGACAGCTTGTTTTGGCTGGAGATCCTAAGCAGCTGGGGCCAATCCTGAGATCTCCTTTTGCCATTAAATACGGACTTGGTGAGATGAATAATAACACACATACAGTACACACTCAATTCACTTTATAATTGACATTGTAAATGTGTTTGAAGGTTTGTCCTTGCTGGAGAGGCTGATGACAAAGAATAAACTTTACCAGAAAGGCACTACTGGATACGACAACCGTTACGTAACCAAGCTGCTGCAGAACTACAGGTTAAGTCTGAATAATTTGCTAAATGATTAGTTGCTGTTTCAGCCCTGAACGATAAACTCTGAATAGGATCCAACTGAGGCTAAAAATAGCTTAAAGGAATACAAAGTTGAAGTAAAGTAAATTCTGGTATTTATAAAGAAAGTATAAAGTAGTTAACAAATAATCTTGGACATATATTTGACTCCTGGCCTTGAATGAACATGGAAACCAGAGGAAGCTGGTGTGTGTCTGGGGTTTTGTTGTGCAGAAAAAGGCAGAGGACAGGATGCCATATGAAATAAATCGGGCTGATTAAAATATATTGGGATAGGCCCAATCCGAAATAAAAGTCTGATCGTGTTTCTTAAATCAAATGTGGGATTTCTACAACATGCTTCTTACTTTGATACATTTAAAATGAGTTTGAATCCGTTTCAGCACCACTGATTCTAATTCACATTTTTCTTTCTCTTTCTGTCTCTCTAGGTCTCATCCATCCATTCTGAAGATTCCTAATGAGATGTTCTATGATGGGGAGTTGGTGGCATGCGCAGATGAGATCATCTCCCGCCAGTACTGCATGTGGGAGAACCTGCCAAAAAGAGTATGATATATCCCAGACACACACACACCTAATAAACAGCAGTTAAGGAATGTCAAGACAATGCATTTGGTTGATGTTGATGTTGCTTTATGCAACCAGGATGACACATCGTTGTAAGAATGTGCTAACATTGTTTGGTCTCTGGGTGTGAACGTACCTAATGATCTGACTACTTTGAAATTGAGCGTCTCAAGTCACTCAAATGTTTGAAGTAGGCAGAAATATTGGAGTTCAGGCTTGGGAACATACTAATGTCAAATTTAAAATAGTTTATAGTGTCTTATATCAACAATTAATATGTTAATGACCTGGAGCATGAAAATTCACACATACCTGCAGCATCAACACTTAAATCTACTGTGCTACGGAAAGAGGAGGAGGACAAAATACTACATCTGCAGTACTGTTTTCAGCCACAGGAGGGGAGCCTTCAAACACTGATAAATATAACAAGTACAAACCTTATGTTATGGAATTCACACATCTTTACACTTTAAATGTTATTTTTTACCCTGTTATATTTGACATTGAAATCGAATTGCAGGCAGATGTGTTTTTTTAGTCGACTAGAAGATGTGGTAATGTCTCAATACGTACATGTGCAGTGTTGCAATTGAGCACTTGTCTATGTACTTTTTTGAAGTAGGCATGTAGACCACAAGTGTGTGTAAAACCTTTGACTTTCCAATAGGACACACTTTTAACATTATTTTTTTTTACACTTTTTGATTTTCAGTACTTTGAACTTTAGAATCAATACATAAATGTCTGTTGTCGTGGCCCAAAGAGGTTGTTGTCTATTTGGGTCTCAGTCGGTGCAATTAGAAAGGCTCAAAACAGCAAGGTTTCAGATGTCAAAGAAAAGACTTCAAAATATTCAAAATAACAAAGCCGAGAAAACTGCCACCACATTCACTTCCTCTAGTCTTTGTTTATGGTTGTAAGAGTGCATGTCTCTCATCTTATTGAATGAGCAGCTAGAAGTAGTAAAGCATGGACTTTACAAAATAAAAGTGATTTATTTTGAGATTTGTATCTGCATGCATTATTGATTTTATTTGTAGAGGTCTTAAAGAGGTCTCAGATTTTGATTTTGAAAACCTGCTAGGCTTCACATTCCACTCCCATTCACTTTTTAACATATAGTCCACCTCCTCCTCAAGGAGTATCCGGTCACACATTCCCGCACACACACAAATCATCAGTGTAAGGAATTTAAGGGCAGGAAACTGAGATACCTGCTTCTTTGAGCTTGGTTGTATTTCATGATTACATTTAGGTGCTTAGGAATGTGTTATTTGTTTCCTGCTTGTTGTTTATAATGCTGATGTTAGCATTTATATCTAGGAAGTTCCTGTTTGCAATGATAATCATAGTCTGGTTTTCCCTTTGAATTTTTTTTTTTTCCTTCTGGGGATGTCACATTGTGCTCTGTGCTGCGCTTTTCAGGGATTTCCTGTGATTTTCCATGGAGTGATCGGAAAGGATGAGAGGGAGTCGAACAGCCCCTCCTTTTTCAACACTTCTGAAATCGATATCATAATTGACTACCTGAAGAAGCTACTCCTGACACAGGCCAAGAAGGGCATTGCAAAAATCTCCCCCAAAGAGATTGGCATTATCGCCCCCTACAGGAAACAGGTGAAAATACATTTTCAGCCACAGCAAACCTGATGCATAATGTTCAAGCACAATGCAATTAGTAGCACCCAGTAAACCTAAAAAAACCTAAAAAGGCCAATCAGATATTTGTTTGAAAGAAATATGCTATACTACATTATAACCATTTAAAATAATTTAAAACTAAAATGTATATTTTAAAATATTTTTAAAATATTTTATTTGCTGCTTAATTTTTTTTGTGAAGAACATGTTTTTTTTTTCAAGATTCTTTGATGAATGGAAAGTTCAAATAAATGTATTTTAAATATTAAATTTTAAATGTCTTACTGTCTTTACTGTACGTTTGATAATATTTATAAAAGTACCAATATTAGTCAGAAATATCTACACATTTTCTACTGGTTATTTCTCCGCACAACATAGACTGCTGGCTGTAATTCACTCTCTTTAAAAAAAAAAATTTTCTCTTGAATGTTCGTTCTGCTTTTATTTTGTAATGTATATATCTGTTTTATTTTTACAGGTGGAGAAAATCAGGAAGGCCTTCAAGATGCACAAGGAGCTTAAATCCTGTTTGGGCATTGAGGAGCTGAAGGTCAGCATGAGATACATTCTGTTATAAGTTCTCATCTTTGTCGGGACACGTGAGCAAAAACGGTGTGTGTGTTGTGTTAGGTTGGCTCTGTGGAGGAGTTTCAAGGTCAGGAGAGGAAAGTGATCATTGTGTCAACTGTTCGCAGCAACAAGAGGCACATAGTTTTGGATGAAAAATTCAACATTGGGTTTCTGAAGAATGAGAAGGTAGTATCTAACGCATGACAGCACACCACACAGATGTCTGACAAACATAGTTGTTTCACCAACTCTCTCGCTTTCTCTTTTTCAGAGATTTAATGTGGCAGTGACCAGAGCAAAATCCCTGCTCATTATGGTGGGAAACCCCATTATTCTACAGACAGACGCAACCTGGGGCAGGTATATAAACTTCCAACTAACACATGCATTAAATGTGTTCTATTCTAAATGTTGTGACTTGATCTGTGTGTTTGTAGGTTCATTAAATACTGCATTGAGGAGGGAGGTTATACTGGATATGATATTTCCAACTTGGAGGAAACAGATGCGGTTGTTGAGCGCCTGCTCGCGCTAAACATCAATGAGGAGATCATCGGTAAGACAGGGCTTTAATTAAAGTACAGTAACACTAGACTTTGCACCTAATTTGTTTCCATTAATGCAGAATAGGAAATACCAGCTTAAGGTAATCGATTTCTGAAATTCAAATGTAGTGAACTCTGATCTGGACATTTGCATAAAGAGATATATTTGATTATAAATTATATTTGGTTATTATAAATTATTATTTAATAAAAGTGGCCCAAGAGTGTGACATTACACTGTTTGCCGTATTTGTTTGGTTTCTGAAGATCTCAAGAAATTTATTGACAGGTTAAACAGTTTAAATAAAAAAGATGTTTGTGGTCAGTAACATTGTTTTCCTTTAGGAATAAGATTTTGATTTAAAAAAAAAAAAAAATCTAATTCAGTGCTAACTTTCATTTTCTTTTTTTATTCTAGTGGAAACAGAGGAGAGTGTGGTCCAGCAATATCTGAATCCTGAGTGGAGACATGACCATTAAATGAAGTGCCATTATTAAAGTGCCTTCCTGTCAGAACCCTCTTATTAGTATAACTTCCTCCTCCTGAAGTCAGATTATATGAATTTAGAAGTTTAATTTTAAAGCAAAAACTGGATATGATATATAAACATTGTGTTAAAGTAAATGCATGACTAGAGAAAACAGAGAAAAGGAGCTGTGTTGTTTGCTTTTGCCAAAATGTCAAAGTCCTTTGATGACCCAACTGTCCATACGCAGCATACAAAGATGCCAATAAATAAACAGTGCAGTTTACACTGGGAAAGAATACACATTGTTTATGAACATATAGTAATGAAGGTTTAACAATAATATCATTGAGAATTCTCAGGGCTTTGTAAGCTGTGTTGCCTATATATTGATTGAAAAGTTGTATTCGATGTTTTATTAAAGAAAATGCCTTCATCTAAAGTCATGAACAGATGGGATACACGGTTGATAAATCACTGATTACTGCCCAAAAATAAGTGCCTTGTTTTATGAAATGATCAGAAATGTTATTTTAATGCTTAATTGATGGTGATAAATTTGCAAATTGAGTTGGAAGTTTAAAACAACACATTAAACAATTATTTACTTAATTTCAGAGACGTTTGACTGAAGTAAATATAATATTGTAAAATGAAGGATGTCGAACCCCAATTGAATGCAAAATTTGTCAGTCAGCAGACTACACGTAATTTTAAAAGAACAAGTATAATGTGTTTTTATTGACCAATAAACTGTATTATCCCTTATTTTTTCACTTGTGGACAATCTTTTGTTGTCATTCAAAAGTAAAACATGAAAATATTATATTAGTATTTTGTCATGCATATTTTAGTTTCTGTAGTATAATTAATGAAATGTGCTTCCACATTAGGTTATCATTAATTATATAATGAAAGAAATATCTATTGGGGATTAAAAAAACAGTCCCTAACCTAGCACACATGATTTGCTGACTTTAAATAATAAAAAAAGTTTAGAAGAAAACCCTCACAAAGGCTAGTGACACTTAAGCTAATAATCCTCACTTAATATAAAATCATAACTTTCATATGCAGACTTGATTATGATGAGCTGCAGTGAGCGCTTTTGCAGTTCTGCTCTCTGATCGGCAGGGGGCGTGACTCTGGATGCCACGGTTTCGTTTATTCTAATAATTGTGAAACTTTTTGTGTTTGGAAATACAAGCACATTATATACACTTCATAGCATATTTTTTCCTTAAAAATATATGAGGGGTAACTATATAATTAAAATATGCTGCAGATATAAACCGACAAGCTTAAGTTTCGTTTTGTTGAGCAATAACTATTCCGCAGAACCAGTTCTTATCAGAGTGTGGTCATACACCGTTCATATTGTTTCTAGTAACTGATGCAAGTGTCAACACCATGAACAGAAGAAACAGGAATAATTATCTCCCTTTAGCCGCCGTGCGCGCGATCGGGCTGGACTTCATTGAGATGCTAGAGGAAACCAATAGAAGATCCATTACTGACAGAAACACACTCTCCGACATCTACAACGAAGAGTTTCGAGATAGGTAAAAGCATATCAGTACACACCAGTGAAAGTCTGTATTCATTTTAATTGTTAAATTATTAAATAGTTAAGTATCGCACGTTTGTATTGACAGGGACGGTGGCGTGAAAGATCCAAACTTCTCCAGAGTCATCTATGCATTGAGAAAAGGGAACAAAGCCCGTCTTTCCAAAACAGGAAGGCATATTTACTTTAACACCAATGTAAGAAATGCGATTATTTACTACAGGCTACCAGTTAGACAGATTCATGAACATTTGATGTTAATTCTGATATATTTAAGAATCATTTATAGACTCTTATCAGCAGGATATTTTCAAGGCTAAAGTGTGGGTCGTATAACACTTTCGGCCAGGACTTACTATTACAGCCTGTATTGGTATTTTCCATTAGCATGTGCACAGTTTTTGTGTGATTTGTATAAAACTATCTACTGAACAGCGTTAAAAATATAAATATGAGTAGTGGTTTGGATGTTTGGACACTAAAAAAAGTATTTTCATTACTTTTACTTGTTGACCATTACAATTTAATTTGACCGAAGAAAAAAATTTCTTGTTTAGTGACTTAGAATTATTTCAACTTTTATTTGGCTTATTTATTATATTATTGTTGTTCAAATAGAGGCTGAAAAGTCTGTATTATGCTAAATTATTTAGATTTTCATTATTTAACAGTTCATTTATTGTCTTAAGAGGGTTCAAATCCTAAAATATGTCATGTGTCATCAACACCTACATCCAGGTTCGAGTAAGGCTGCACGATCAGTGGTTTAGACCCTGTCGAAGACAGCGAAACCAAGTTATTCCTGCTACAGGTAATGTTAGCTCATCGTCAGCGTCCAGTGTTCCAGGGCCAGATGATGGAGTCAGAGGAAGAAGAAAATTGGCGAAATACATCCTACAGCGACTGAACACTACAGACAGGTGAGCTAGTATGCTTTGAATTTTTTTACAGAGACAGCGACATACACAAACATTATTATTATTATCTACAATAGGCCTACTGTTGTATTGTAAATACTGCAGTTGATTTTTCCAATTGCTTATTTACATCAAAAATACAAGTACTGTAGCTGTTCTTCCCTTTCCCAGGTCATTTTTTGTAGCTGATAAGAATGGGGCGCAGGTGTCCTCTGAGCTGTATATGGAAAGTGGAAAGATTCAAATCAGTGTGGATCGGCCAGAGGTTTATGAGGTGAAGCTGTTTGTGGAGAACACGGGTCAGGATGCAGTGTATTTCACGTACTACACTGCTCTTCACTGGCTGCAGTGTTTCACTCTGGAAGACAGGAGTAGAGTCACGCGTAACAATCCTCTTCGCCTGGAGCCACGTGAGTTGTTTGCAGGTTCAATATCTGCGTATATTCTGGTGTGATTAATCGGAAACAAAGGTAAACTCATTTGTTTTACAAACAGGTGAGAAGTATGAAGTGACTGTGAGATTCAAATCCAGTCACGTTGGAGTTTATTCAGCTACTCTAGCGTTTGAGTTTAAGCAGAACACCCAGCCAACTTCCCGTCCCTTCCACATTGTGCGCTTCATTGAAGTGGAGTACAGGACTAAGCTTGCAGCTTTACTGGGTCCCACAGAACCATACAAACCTCTGAGACTCAACATCTTTGAACCCGAAAACTGTAAAGTGGATGAGGGCTGTCCACCTGAGGGGTGAGAGAAGCTTTTTTAATAAAATAAAAACATTTTGAGAAATTGTAGTTAGAGTTATTTAAATATAATACAAAATAGTAATAATAATTTAAATAAGTGAATAGTGAAATGAATCAAATAAAAATGTACATATTGAGTCTTCCTTAAAGCTACTTATGTGTTTATTTATGGCTGTATCTCCGTGTGCTTCTCTGTCCTTTAGTTATGTTCAGAACTTTCTTGAAAATGTTCTGCCACTGGGGCAATACACCCCTCCTCCTTACATCCCTGAACTAGCCAAGCTCCTGAAAGATGGCTGTTCTTCCCGGATCCTCAGGGGAAAGTTTCGGGAATTTCAGTTAGTGTATCCTTATTACAATTTAAAATAATTATTTTATGTTTTAATACATTTTATTTTTATTTTATTTTATAGTTTAAATTATTTATTGGATGACAAAACTAAAATCATTTCCAGAAATCATTTGAATATGCAAGTATTTCAGTTTGCGAGTTCTTTTTTGAATTTGTTTTGAACCCAGCTGAACCCATTGTCATGAACGCTCGCTGAGAGTGTGTGCGTGGAGCCTCTCAGCGAGCAGGAACGGAGAACACAAGGAGAATTCAGA
>JAUCNO010001851.1:14155224-14171901 GCA_032353835.1 Enteromius viviparus
TGTTGTTTGGTACAGTAATTTAAAATTGAAGTAAAAAAGCAGCTAGCATTTTTTTTGCACAATTTTGTTACAGAAAGTAATTTTATTTCGTTTTATTGTGAAACAGCCTTATTACTGTTATTTTTTATCCATAAAAGTTTGATTGATTAATTTAAAATAAATTAAGATAAATTTAACAAAATTTTTTTTTTAAATGAAGCCATTTTCGGTATCGGTTTTCGGCCAAGTGCATCCAAAATTTTCGGTTTAGTTTTAGGCACAGAATTTTCATTTCGGTGCATACCTAAATAAAAAAACGCTAATTTTACCCAGTCAGACTCCGGCCATCTTTTCAGAAGCGCTCTCGGAGGATCTTTTTTTTAGCCGGTTCAGTCTGTGTGACACACTGCTGTCAATCAAATATTATGGGAGTGGCCTCTGTCGGTGTGACATCACACCCCACATGCATTTGAGAATGGCTTGTTTCCTGTGGATCTTTATCACTGTAGGGTGGTTGTGTACACACACTTCCAACACACATTTCAGTCCACACAGCTTGAAAAAGTGCATGTACCACTGTATGACCCCTTTAGTTAATGCATTTAACTTTAATGTGTAGTAGTTATTGTAAAGCAATACCTTTTTCTTTTTTTCTTTTTTTTTTTTGTATTTCAGTAACACTTTTTATTAAAACATTTCTCGCAGTGAAACACTTGCAGATCTTTTTTTCCCCCAGGCAAAGTGATGCTCTACAACATGTGCAGTGTAAGTGTCATATTTCAGTTTAATCTGTTACAGTGAATTGACACACACACACACACACACACAGGGACACGCAAACAGAGCTACATGGATAAAAATTAGGAAAAATTATTGAGAAAAACAAGTAAATTAAGACAGATTGGAGTACCAGGGGTTTCCTGCAGATTATTCTGAGAACCATGTGTTAGTTGTTGATTGTTAGCGTGTGTGTGTGTGTGCGTGTGTGTGTGTGTGTGTGTGTGTGTGTGTGTGTGGTTTCCTCTTACCGGAATCTGGCAAGAGAGAGTGCTGTGTGTGTGTGTATGGATGTGTTTGAAAAGAGTCATTACCTGCTTGAAATTCTGCACCTTGACCCTAGATCCTTCCTTTCCTTTTGCCCGGTGTGTGTGTGTGTGTGTGTGGTGTCAGTTGTAGCTCCTCCTTTTTAAACATTTAAAAGAGGGAGTCTGAGGACAGTGTAATGTCTGTAAATCAGTGGGAGTCGCTCCTGGCAGGTGAAGAGGGATTTTGAGCTTTTGAATTTGGCGTGCTGTTGGATTTCGTGCAGGAGATGATAGCTGAGGTTCTTTTAGTCTGGAGCATTTGACTTGGTGTAGGGATGAGCAGTGAATGCGGGTGAGTAAACGACTGATCGAGAGCATTTTCCCTCAGGCTAGAGAGAAACAGAAAGCAGCAAAAGTCTCTTTGAAGCTGCATGACTGGTTTCACTGGGAGAGGGTTCATGTGTGTGTTCAGATGATGAATAGGCTGATGTGATTTCAAGTGGTTTTCAGAGTTTGTTGTTGTAAATGCAATGAGGCATCAGAATGGACGGTTACATCATCAAGCGTGTTTATATTCAAACAGACACGAGCACACCCACACACACTCACTCACTCACTCTTGAGCAGTAAACAAATGGACACGGACTTTAGGCTAGATTAAAGTAAATATTTGCATAAAATTATTTTTAGATGCTGTTGTAGAGGACAATTTCTAAATATTAATTTATGTACTTCATGCACATGAATAATAATAATTGATCTAAAAAGGTATATTTAAAATAAAACATAGTATTAAAATATTATATTTTACAATAATATCTTTTATTATAGAGTAACAAAATAATGTCACGCTGCAGGACTAAGTAAATAAACATTGAAATACTTCTACATAAGCATTTCTTAATTAATAGTAGGAGGCAACCTTGAAAATACCTTTCAAATCCATAAAATATTTACTTCCTGAAATGATTTTTGTGAGTTATTCCTCAGGGTGGGATTGGTGACAAAATCTTTTTTTCTTGTGAAAGAGAAGAGAAAATGAATTCATTTACTTGTCATCATCCTCGTTCTGTTTAATGTAAAATTCGTTTGTAAAAGCTGAAAAATATGCTGTGATGCAATGTCGTGCATCAGAGTTGTTTTCATTAAAATACCCCACCATAAGAAGATGGATAAAACAGAGTGCGGTGGTGGAACTGTGGGAGTTGTATTTATCACTCTGGACAGGCCTGGCATCATTGCATCCCACTGTATATAAACTGAAACATGAGTTTTCCGGGACAGAAACACACACACGTACATCACAAGCCAGCAGTCTCTTTATTACCAAATTTTTAAACTTCATGTCTAGGATGCAAACTTTTATCTGATAAAAAAGGCAACTTTTACTGTAGACAATCACTGTTATTTTTTGAAATGCTGGGAGATATTTTAAGTCAGTGATCATTGCTTCTCTAGTCTCGTCCCTAAGGCTCACAGATTCCTTTTGTGGTTGACGATACTAATAGAATTAAACTCTTCAGAACATGGCTATCACATCGCTGCCCTTTTCTTTAATGTCGTCAAAGGCCAAAACACTCAAGACTCTTTAAATTAAATGAAAACATGAGAAACCCTCACATGCTTCTCTCCATTTCTCTTCACTCTGCTTTCCTTTTTTTATTTCTTTGTCACACTTGTCAAATGATGTATTAATGTCATTGCCTCGGTTAGCAAGTCATTAAACCAAGTGGCATTTATTTTAATAACTTAAGTGGAACTGACAGGAAAAAATGGTTCTGAATAAAGATCTAGTGTCCCAATTAGTTTTACATGTTGTTTTTATCCCTCTAATGCAGTGAACATGGTTTAAGTGTTTGCATTTTTTTAGGCCACTATGCTGAGCATGCACGATCAGGCCTCTTTCCGCTTGTTTAAATTAGCCCTGATATCCTGTTTTTAAGGCACAAAAATAGCAAGCACAAAGAGTCCAGGTGAAAACTCGTACCATACACTTATATAATATTGAACAATAAAAATGTCCTGTCTGTACAAGAAACTTGAGGCTAGAGCCTACCGTAACCCTTCACTGAACCCAGCTAATCTAGAGTCACATCTGCATTCTAGAGGCTCATTTTTGGATTAGTTGATGCAGAGGTCTTAGAGCTCTAATCCGTATAATACAGCCTGCCAAATCTGCAGTGTTGTCTCGTATCTGCTGTCTGAGAGTAAACTAAAGCAGATTCTAGAGCTGCATTAGATGCCTGTGTCAAGACTTCAGCCTGTTCTGACAAGGAGGAACACCAGGTGTTCACGATTCTTCACCTGTTTCAAATCCCACATTTAGAGCTGACTGTGATCTGAATATTTATTCGATTGTTGCACTTTTTAGACTCGTATTTTTTAGACTTTTTAGCGTATGTGATCATCACAATGCTTAGAGAATAGAAAATGAATCCGACTTTAAATGAAGAGCTCAGGTGACTGACCTGAACACTTCAGAATGTGGCAACAAACCTAAACGCATCACATAAATGGCCAAGAGCCAGACAGACTCGGGTCAAAGCTCATTATGAATGCCAAACATACACACCTTACTGCTGCTGGTTTTGCTTTCTGATTTTATTCACACACTACTGTATGCTCACTTAGTTCTTAGTGTAAATCCAGAAGGGCTGTTTAAAAATTTAAAGCACAGAGAATGTAAAGGACGGTTTATAGTTGTGTGATTCTGCTAGATATGTGCAAAATCAATTGAATATTTATAAATATGATTTTTAACTTAGATTCTGTGTGGTTTTGTCATAGCTGAAGCCTCTAAACAATTTACTTGACATTCCATCTCACCCTTTACCTACCCTGAGTTTCTAAAGCTTCAGTTTGAAGAAATGACTGGAATGTTCTCGTGCTTGTGTCCCAACACCTGTTGAGATGATATACTTGGTTCACATGTAGGAGGTATATTTGCATATTGTGCATGAAGTTGAACTGATGGAATACTTTTAAAGGGTTTTCTTTTCATGCTTCAGATTATATACAATTGTTCTGGTCCTGGATGCCAATTCCAGTAAAGCACTTTAGGCGTATTGTGATTAATTTGTGTAGTTATGGATGTGTATTGTGTTTGTGTGTGTGTGTGATATACTGCCATTCAAAAGCATGGGATCAGTAAGATTTGCATCAAATATAACTTATTCATGTGATGCAGCACTGAATCCCCTAGTTCAGTCTTCAGTGTCATGAGATCTTCAGAAATCATTCTAATATGCTGCTAATTTATTATTAGCGTTAAAACTGTTGTGCCTCAATGATATGTAATATATATAATATATATCCCAGGAGTATCCACGAAAACCATAACTTCTGTTTTCTTATCATTAACACTTAAGAAGTTAAGAGCCATCCAGAACACTGAAGCAGTGGTCCAACAGTCTCGCTTTTTTTAATAGGGACATAGATTTGGATGTCATCTGCATACAGGTGGAAGGCCATGCCATGCCTCCTAATTATAGACCCAAGGGGGAGTAAATAAAGAGAGAAAACAAGAGAACCCAACACTGAGCCCTGTGGGACCCCATACAACAGAGGGGCGGGGGAAGATACATAATCCCCAAAGTGGACGCTAAATGTCTGTCCTTCCAGATAGAACCTAAATCACTCAAGTACTTCCCCTTTAATGCCCACCCATTTTTCCAGTCGAGAAATTTTAAATTTCATGATTCACAGTGTCAAAGGCAGTGGTTAAATCAAGAAGCACAAGGATGACACAGTCCCCAGAATCAGTAGCTAAGATGATGTCATTAAAAACGTTCAACAAGGCCAGTTCTGTACTGTGCAAGGCCCTAAAGCCAGAAAAATTTAACAATTTGTAATCCTCCTAAATAGTCATTAATTGATTACATACTACCTTTTCAAGAACTTTTGACAGGAAGGGTAATTTAGAAATAAGCCTAAAATTTGTAAGGTCTGTAGTATCCAGTCCTGTTTTTGTTTTTTAGCAAAGGCTGCAATTCTGTGAGTTTAAACTTTTCAGGGAACACACCCGAACACAGACTACTATTCACAAGTGCTAAGACAAATGCCCCTAGCATGGAAAAAACCTCCTTTACAAATCGAGGAGGAAGATGTGATGCATTCTAATGTTTAATAAGTCTCTCTTTTTGTCCCTGTCTCTGCAGTGCTGTTGCATGAGGAGGTGGTGCGTCTGCAGGAGGAAGTGTCAGTACTGAAGCAGGTCAGGGAGATGTTGAATCGGGAGCTGGAAGAGACTGGAGGAGGCTGTTCTGTGGAGCTGCTCTCTGTTTCACAGCTCCGCGTGCAGCTAACACAGAAAGAGCAGGAGCTGGACAGAGCAAAAGAGGCATTGCAAGGTAGGAAATTAATATCATGAGCCTGACCTTTCACCCTCAGCTCTCAGTCAGCGCTAGACCTGTCTTATTTGAAATAAACAACAGACTTACAAGCCCAAACCCCTCGTTCAGTGAAATGAAAATGGTGTTAACAAAAATATTCTGGGAAAAAAGTGCTTTGCATTTATTTTTGTTATGTCTCAGACGAGTGATTTGATCCAGTATCATTTTGACTGCACCATTTTAAATCTGCAGATTTTGAAATTCCTCAAAATGATTTGGACCTCGTCTCTCCTTCTCCTTTATTTTGTCCTATTGCTCATTTTTAGCTCTGGAGCTGTGAAATGCAGAAGTAATCAGAACAGCACCGACCACAAAACAGGCGTAATATTCTCAATGTCTAGGTGTCGAGGGATTCTGCTCTCCTTGGTCTGACTTTGTCTTGAAATCTACTTTTTCCGGTGACCCTCAAAACCCAGTGTTAGAGAAACACTGGAATAGATGTTCTTGTGTTTCGCTTGATAGATCATAGAGAGGTGAACTGTCATTATGAAATCACTAATGAAAATTGTCATTTTGAAACAACCATTATACGTTTCCTCTGTGGAAATCCATTTCAGCAAAAGATGGAAGGATAAAGAAAACTCAAATAACTAATAATGTGATTTGTGTGTGAGCCGATGGAAAAAAAAAACATCCAATATTTAATTAAACACAGTTTGGGGGGGAATTGAAGAGCTCTTGATCTTCCAGGATTTACTGATCTGAATGTTCACTGCTATTCACGCGCTCTCTCCACCTCCTACCAGGTGTCCCTGTGTCTGTGTGTGTGTGCTCGCATTAGTGTGTAAAAGGCTTTTTGTGTGTGCCGTTTGGCTCCTGTATAATGAGTCTTTAAGTGGTGGGTGAATGGACTCAATGTCCTTGGAAAAGACGAGCTGCAATTTGCAAGTCAGAGCAGAGGCTACAAACAACCTAAAACAGTCAATTACTGCCTCTGTTATCACACAGAATTAACCACAGCCAGCTGGAGAGAGAGACACCCTGGAAGAGGAAAAAGAGGGAGCGAGAGAGAGAGTGATTGGTGTGTGAAAATGGACATCTTGGACATCAAGAGAATGATAGTAATGTGTGAATGGGAATAGTTGCATGCAAATTAAACCGTATTATGTATTTAAATTGATGGAGACCACCATCCCAATAGCACATGAAAATGATTTCAAATGCAGAACATTTTTAAGGTGCAATACATTGCTACTGCATATAACTGCAATGACAGGAGAAACTCTGTAAGGTCTTTGTGAATATGATTTTTATGCGCACTATTTAAAGCAGAGCAGAAGGTTGATTGTCAAGGTTTTGAAGCACTTCTGATTCCAGAGTAGCACAGTACCTTTATAAAACAGCGGTTTAGACTGTAAAGATAAAATGAGTATTTACATTTTCCACAGAGAGAATAATGATTGCTTATTTGTTTTTTTATTTTGGTATGTTTTCTTTAATTATTGGTGCCTGCCAAGTATCGGATAAGGATTGGTGTTGCTTTTACTCAAGGTATAGTTTGTTAGATATTCCCGTAAGTATTACACTTTTGTGCTATGAACATAAATAATAGCCTACCTATAATCATGTGGCTTAAGAAAGGATACTACTTTACAATTGTTTGGGGTTGGTTTAGATATTTTAATGTTTTGCTCACCAAGGCTACATTTATTTGATTAAAAATCTAGTAGTATTGTAAAATATGATTAAAAGTAAATGACTTGGTGTGGACTTTATTCCTGTGACAGTAAACACTGAATTTTCATTACTCCAGTCTTACTCCAGTGTCACATGAACCTTCAGAACGGATTCTAAAATGGTGATTTCATGCTCACAAATGATCATTTTTATGGCCTTTTTTTTAATCTATAGTGTATCTGTTTTTTTTTCTTTCCTAGCAATGAAGGCAGACAGGAAGCGTTTGAGGTTGGAGAGAACCGATCTGGTGAATCAGATGCAGCAGCTCTACACAACACTGGAAAGCCGTGAGGAGCAGCTACGAGATTTCATACGCAACTATGAGCAACACAGAAAAGTATTTTACATGCATATAGCATGCATTCATACTAGCACAACGGCTTTAAACATGCATAATTCCCACTTATACACATGCTTCAGTATTCAATTTATGTGTTGCAGGAGAGTGAGGATGCAGTAAGAGTTCTGGCAAGGGAAAAAGATTTGTTGGAACGGGAGAAGTGGGATCTACGCCGACAAACCAAAGAGGCCTCAGAACATGCAAGTGCACTCCGGTCTGCACTGGACCTGAAAGAGAACAGGATCAAGGAGCTGGAGGCTGAACTGACTATGGTGAGATGCACAGAGTTTAGAAAAGCAAGTTCTAAGTGAATGAGTGAATCTAGAGATATTTAAAGTGTTTGTCTTGTTTATGATGCCATCATGTGTATTCAAACGATCTGAGTAGTCAGTGTTGGGTTGTTTGTGTGTGTGTGTGTGTGTGTGCGCGTGTGCACTTTTGTTTATGTGTGTGTTTCTTTGACAGATGAGTAGCTTTATGGCCCAGAAACTAGAGAGTCGCGTGTTTGTTCGATCTCCAGAAAGACCAGCCTCACCCAAAACAGTGTCGGTAAGATCAGCCAGGCCTGTCACTCAAACAACTCTGTCTTTGATTGGCCTGCAGCGTTGACTCCCCCATACTATAGGCCAATTTGATTGGTTTGCACGTGTTGTTTTGAGAACAAACTTTTGTGTATATTGAATGGAAAAAGCATGTTCTGTTCCTTCACTGTGAGTGTGAATGTTCTTCTCTGCATGCTCATTTTGTAGAATGTTAGCTTGGGAGCCATTCTAAACCAATGATAATGTGGTGGTGGCCTTCTTTTTGGCTTATATTCTGTCGTGACTGTGGCTTGAAATGATTTTGAACTAGGCCCATCATGGAATCTGCAGTTTTCAGCATTTTCTTCACCAATTAGGTGCAAAGTTTTGGCATCAGATTTCTTATGCGTATTAAGACTATTTTATAAAAATGCAGGAAAAAAGTGAAATATTATTGCAATTTTAAAAAAGGTTTTCTAATTTTAATACTTAATACATATATATTTTATTACAAATATAACCTATTCCTGTAAAGCACAGCTGAATTTGCAGCATCATTACTCCACACTGCAAAAAAATGCTTTCTAAGACTAGAATTTTTTGTCTTATTTTGAGCCAAAATATCTAAAAATTCTCAAATCAAGAAGGATTTCCTAGACAAGAACCAACTACTGTCTTGTTTTCAGAAAAAGCAAGCGAAAATTAAGTGTAATTAAGTCTAATTAATTTTTACTTGAAACAGCTAAATAATCTGCCAATGGGGTAAGCAAAATAATCATGTTTTCTATTTGAAATAAGAGAAAAAAGTTACATCCTTTTAGGTGGTTTTTCTAAAAACAAGACAGTAATTTTTTCTGGTCTTAAAAAAGAACAGTGTTTATTCAAAATACAACATTTTTGTTACTTGATACTCTACTATTCAAAAGTCTGCACACACACGCACACACACATGTTGGACGTCAACAGTTTGGGATCAGTAAAATAGATTTTTATAGAGAGTCATATATAAACATTATTCAAATAGAAAAGTAATATAGACATGGAACAAGGCATATAACATTTTTATGGTTCAGTTGCAGACATGTAATAATTTCTGCCGTGTCCTCTGAATGCAGATTCTGTGTTGGACCTATTTATAACGTGACTTTAGCTCCAGACAGGCACTACTGTGAAGCATTATTCTGGGCTACACTTTAATTTTCACACGTTTTTCATTTGTTTACAACACTCTCTCTGGACAAGGAAGTGGACCATATTGAATTAAATCTGTTTGTGTGTTTCAGGCAAAACAGTCTTTGGCTACTCTCACCAAGGATGTTCCTAAGCGACACTCACTGGCCATGCCCACAGAGACTGTCGTCAACGGCAACCAAGAGTGGGCGATGCATGCAGAGCTTCCTCTTACTGCGGCTATACGACAGAGTCAACAAAACCTTTACCACTCAATGGACAGACAGGGTACAAACACACACACACAAACACTACACTGAGCTGTTCATTAATGATGTCAACCAGAAAGCTCAGAAATACTTAATAATGAGTTAAAAATCATCCTCTTAATGTTTGTGTCTGTTAGTGCTGAAAGCATCATCGTGCATGTGCGATGCTGACGGCATCAGCATGATGTCATCAGCCGCAGCCAGGATCAGTCCATGTCACTCTAAACAACCCTCAGTCATCTCAGACGCCTCGGTGATGGAGGGAGAGAGATCCTCAACGCCATCAGATTCTCCACGACACAGAACACACTCTCTCTGCAATGTAAGAAACACACAGCATTCCACTCACTGTGACACTCTTTGCATTGCAAAACACATACACATACTGTTTACTTGAAACCTGAACCTCAATATATTTGCATGTACTTATTTAGCAGAAAATTTGTCCCACGGTCAACATTATATGAAACAATATTTATAAAATTTTTAAATTAGGAAACATGTAAAACAAATGTAAATTGCTAACATTTTTTGTAGTACACATGGTAGATTTCTATATAAAATATTTACACACACAGACAGATATATATATATATTTATATATATATATATATATACATACATGCATACATACATACATACATACATATACACACACACACATGCATGCATATATACATACATATAGTATATAAACATAAACGTTTAATTTTTAAAATGATTAATCGTGATTGTTTTGCAGCCCTAATTGTTACACATATGGTTTCTAATGTCTTCGGTTTTCAAAAATGTAGGAAGTTGTATTCTTAATTATTCTTGTTCTTTAATTTGTAATAATGTCTTAATAATTCAGTATTGTAATTAATACAAATCTAAAATTCTATTAGTTTTATTGTTACTTTTGTTAAAAATCTTTTGCATTGCATTGTCTCTATTATTGTTTTCTTACTGAAATTTAAGTAAAAAAATGTATTTGCAATAACAAATATATATATATATATATTATTTGTTGTAATTTTTTCTGTTTAAATTAAAGCTCTACTTTGAGATTATGGTATTCATATGCAGTGTGCAATGATACAAAATAGTTTCTGTGCCCATTTTTGATTTATCACCATTGCTTCTTTTGCTTATTATTTCTGTCTTTATCCCTGTCTCTAGTCTCTAGAGGATCTAGAGGAGCAGAGACGCAGAAAGAAGAAAGAGAGGATGGGTCTGGGCTCTCTATCGAGGGTATTCGGTCGAGGAAAGCAAAGAAAGTCTATGGACCCCACTCTGTTTGATGGTACTAGCACACCTGACTACTACATAGAGGAGGATGCTGACTGGTGACGCTGCTGAGAGCCCCCTAACGCGTTTCTGTGTGTGTGTGTTTGTGTCTATTGCTGCCATCTTTATGAGCACAAGCTGACTGTACAATGATTCCAAACTGTACTGCAGTAGAGTTTGTGTGTGTGTGTGTGTGTGTGTGTGTGTGTGTGTGTGCGCGTGTGTTCATTTTTACCCACTTTAGCATCTCACTGGAAACTTGAAGGACTGCTGAATGTGTAAATAATAGTCATAGTGCACTCTGTGCTTGTAAGTGTTTCCAGATGCCTTTTATATCATTTAATGCTCATTGTCTCAGCCTTTTTTAAACCTGTGTATTAAGCATATTGATGAAGCTCTCCTGTCGGAAGCCAGCAGGACCCTCAGAGTGTATGAAACCCTCCCCCCAAAAAAGGACATTTGCTTTTTCACACTGTGATCCAAAAGATATCTATTCATCTTTCTGAAGCATATTCTGGTATTTGTACATTTGATGTAGTCTGTGACTTTTAGTGAGCAGTGGTTCGTCCTGCCATTCCCACAGGAGAGTTTATAACAACCATTACACACACTAACTCTGACAACTGCCTTCACAACATCATTAACCAGGAGGCAAAAACTGATCTGAGAACAGCGTGGAAATACAAAACCCAGTTGGCTGGTTATATATTTAAAGAAAACTTAGAATAGTTGTCATGGAAATGATTACTGTACCTTTAATAAAGCAGGGTATGACATATAGAGCTCCACAGTAGTTTCCCATATTGCTTTGCAAGTGGGGACTGGATACATTTACCCTACAGGGCCTTTCACCATTAAACTTTGTATTTATAGTCAATTATTTTTATTTTTCTGAAATCAATGCTAGCTATCATTCAGTGGCAGATTCTTACCATTGTGTACATTTCAATATTGCACTGACATGAAATGAAGAATAAATGAGTTTTCAGAGCATGTAGTGTGTTCTTCATCAGCTGGAGATGGAGAGACGGCTCTCGTCTTCCCTGCTGCGTTTGGCTCAAGCTGGTGCTGAATAGCATGGCATGGAAATGAAAATGGTAATAAGTTATATAACTACAGACTATTTTGAAATAAAATCAGAAACGGTGAACAGTGTGTGGCTCATGAGTTCTTCTCTCTTTGTAATTGTGTTTTGGCGCTTCGCCTCCCTGAGCTTGTCTTTGGCTACTTTATCGACTGGCTGATGTCACTCAGGTAGTACAGAGCATAATTAACTAACTCATTACTAAATATCTTTAACCACATGGGGCATTTATCTGTATGTGTGCGTGTGGTTGTTTAATCTAGTCGTCCTTTTTTTTATCTCACTTTTAAGTCTACGGGGCTCTCAAAGTCATTTTGGCGCTGGATGAATTCTGTGTATATTGTTTTTCTCTGCAGTGGCTCATTAGCTCCTGGTGATGTGCAAACTCCACAATCCTGATAATGAAGCTCTATTAGAGAAGGAGGGGGGAGGATGGTTTAATAAATAGGTTGTGTAGATAAGATAAAAGCAGTATCCTTACAGGCAAAGCCAGACTTTTCCTACAATATTTACAAAGTTACAGTATGTGCAAAGCACTTAACAGCAGCCATCTGTTTTGTCGTCATTATTTTACAACCTTTGGACCCAAATACTTCTATACTTCTGATTCTAAGAAAGCAGGGCTTTGTTTTAGAAACAACCCTGTTATTAACAAATTATGGGCGCTTGGGTTGATTGCGTTTTTGAAGGCGGTTTAGTGCTGCCGTCTACTGGTGAATTCATTAGTTCGTGCACGCTTTAGTAGCTGCTGGTCAAAAACTGGGGAAAGAAATGTGTGTTTTAGGACATTTATCTAACTTCTTATCTATGAATTAATATATTTTCTGTTTATGGTACCGTATACATGATTACACCTGAGAAAACATGGTAATTATGCTCGAGAGTTATAGAAAACAAACTACCATTAAGTCCCGCCCCTCTCCCGTCACCTACCAATCTAGATTCCGACAGTTTATCAAGCCCCGCCCGCCTCAGTGTGAGCCTATCAGAATGCGAGGAGCATCTGGATCGGTTTCAGCAGGTGGAGCTCGCGCGGACAGCACCCATGTCCCGTTGGCGTGCAGGAACCGTACAGGCGTGGCTGGAGGTGATCATGGCCATGCCGATGTACATACGGGCCTGTGCAGACAACGTTAAAAGTGGGAAGGTAGACGTGACCTTGTCAGTATAACACATGAACACTTGTCCATACCAGAGTATAAAATGATGACATAATATCATATTGGCACTAAATGTTTTGCAGTGTTTGTGAGTGTTACAATTAAACATTAATGTGCAATATGTTTTATTAGGTCTTGTTAGTTCTAACAGATGAGGACCTGGAGTTTGTTTTAGGTGTCAGTAATTCAATGCACAGAAGGAAACTCCGTCTGGCCATTGAAGACTACAGGGAAGCAGAATCAGGACATAGGTAGAAAACACAAGACTTATTTAAAAAATATATTAAATTACAGTTCACCCCATGATTCTCGTACCGTTTGCATGCTTTCATATGGTGTTCCAAACCCATGGGAGTTTGAATAATATTCAAAACATTTATGTTAAAATATATTCTGAACACAATATTTTTTTTTATTAAACCTTGTTTCTGTCTCTCCATTACCTGTTAGGGTAGGTAAAGTAAAAAGTATGTAAAAAGGATAAAAAAAAATAGATCATAAAATCGATCCACTCTTATAAATCAAATGGTTTAAATAGAGTTTGTAAGATGAGATATGACTGCTTTTTATGATGGAACAGATTTGAAGATGACAAAAAAAATTAAGAGTGAACAATCCCTTTTAAGGTCAAGTTGTGTGTTAACCTTAAATTCCTCCCCAAACGTACTTCTACTTACGTTATTAATAATATCCCAATGTTTTTTTTTAATTAATAATCCTACAAATATATATATTTAAAAAACATAAAAATATTTAAAATAACATAAAAATATATTTTAAAAGAACCACCTAGGTTCAAGTTAAGCTCTGTCTGCAAAATTGTTGGCGTTATGTTGAATACCACTAAAAAATTAAATAATAATATAAAAATAATGTTGGCTCATCACTTGTTTCTTTCTTAAAGAAACGAGTAAATAGCATCTTCTCTTACTTAATATACAAAAGTAGCTTGAAGTGCATTTTTTTAAAAGATATTTCTATAATTATAAAATATGTTTCCTTTTCTTTATACTGTTTCAGCCTTTCTAAAGCTGCTGATCTGGATCACCACTGGGTGGCTCAAGCCTGGCTGACTGATGTAGGTCTCCCTCAGTATTCCCAATTCTTCCACACTCACCTTGTGGATGGACGTCTCCTAAGTACACTCACACGCACCGACCTTGAGAAGCAACTGCACGTGTCTAAAAAAGTCCACCAGAACAGCCTGCTACTGGGAATACAGCTGCTGCACACGCTCAACTTTGACAAAGAGGTAACACAAATTTAGACATAAAACAGAAGAACAGCATGATGGGAATTCCCACAGGCGCTAAACTTTACCAAAAAGGAACAACAACCAGCACAAACACACACACATCAGAATAGCCCAGTCTGGAAAAACACCTTTGTCTCTATACTTAACATGGCTAAACAACAAATACCCAAAAACTGTTTTGCTGCAGATATTGCAGTCCAGGAGATCAGAGTGTGAAAATCAGAACACTGACCCTGTAGTGTGGACCTGTCGTCGCATCATCAAATGGATCAAAGAGATTGATCTAAAGGTACCATTAAGAGAGAACAGCAGTGTTAAATGTAGAAAATATAGGTGATGGAAAAACCCAAAAGAAAAAACATCTTTTTATTTAGGAGTTTGCTGACAATCTTCAGAACAGTGGGGTTCATGGTGCCATCATGGTAATGGATCCCTCTTTCAGCTCTGACATCATGGCGGCAGCTTTATGTATTCCAAGCAACAAGCACATGGTCCGTCATCACCTGAATGAAGAAGTGAAGGCACTTGTCAGTGCAGCCAGGTAAGACTGTCTGATAATGTTGTTGTACTGTATGTGTTTGTGTCTTACTCTACAAATGTCTCAATGAATCAATGTGTCTTTGAATATATTGTCGTACAAGTTCAAGAGACAATCGAATCATGCAGATTCCTCTGATGTCTGTGTCTGCAGGGCAGGGCTTGATCAGGAAGTCGAACCTTTGGGGACTCCGCCCACACTTCATCGGCAAAGTTCTCTAAGCAGCTCATCACCCAGCTGTCATGATGATCAGCAGTCTTTAAGGAGGGTGAAGGTATCATTCTTAAGGCTACATTTAGATATATGCTGTATTTGGTAATATGACATACCATGATTATGAACATGTACAATATTGATATTTTTAACACATTGTATTAAAATCAATGCATAACATCGCCATATGCTGCGTCAAAAACGCATGCGCACTCTGATTTAAACAAGCCCAACACCAAAGAAGCTCGGGGTGGAACGAGTGCATGCACATGCAAATGCACATCCACTCCCAGCAGATGGCGCTGATGAAACAGCAGAAATGCAGCTGTTACTTCGGAATTCCCATAAATGAAGCTGCTTTTTGCATCTGAACAAGATTTAAAGGTGCAATATGTGATTTATTTTAGAAAAATTATGTTGTACTGGTTAAAAGTCTTATCACATCCCGATAGCAATCATTTAAGTGATAGTTTACCCAAAAATATCGATTCTGTCATTAATTACTCACCCTCGTGTCGTTTTGATATATTTTTGGTAAGAAATTGGCTAAATACCTTCTTTACTTACTATCCTAAGGGCTTTTGGCAAAAAAGGAAAATCAATCATTTTGACCCATACAATGTATTTTTGGCTATTGCTACAAATATACCCCAGTTACTTAAGGCTGGTTTTGTGGTCCAGGGTCCCATATATATTTGCATACCGCTGTACACCCGGTTTGCGCAGACAGGATACATTATTAGTGTGTTCACATATTCTGTGAATGGCAGGCAAACAACATCAGCAACCTGACCTTCCTTCCTGGTATTGTAGTATTGTCACTAACTGTACTAATAAGTTTTTCCCACCGGTGAATGGCACATGATGTATTGTAGTAATCTGTCTGGTTAGCATTCTCCAAAATGTCCTACTGTACCTTTAAATATTTCAAACAGCCATTCAAATTTTAGTATTTGTAAAGTCCGTTGCAGTAGTAAATACTTTAATAATTAGATTTAATTGCCTATTTATCTTTAAACATTATTTTTGACCTAGATGTTGTCTAAAAATGTTTTGATTGTTTGTTGTTCGGTCACATTTTACATAAAAACTCCATTAGATAACATTAGTTAATTCATTACTTAACATAAACGATTAAAGCATTTATTAATCTTAGTTTACTTCAATTTTAGTTGTATTATTTTATTGTATTTACATTTTCTGTTATTTTTGTTCTAAGTAAAAAAAGTTTGTTACATAATAACTATACATTTTAGCGACTACCACACTCTACAAATGGCTGGGTTAAAAAGAACCCAATTGGTAACCCAGCACTGGGTAAAAACTGGACAGAACACATGCTGGGTTACTTTTTTGCTGCGTTGGTTTACACATTTTAACCCAGCAGGCTGGGTTGTTAAGAATACCCAAAATCTTTTATTAACAACTGTTAAGTTAATAACTCTGCGCTGGGCTGAAACAACCCAGCAGATTGAACCCAACACCTGGAAAAATTAAACTACCCAACAAGTGTTTTAAATTTAATAAAAAAACCAACAAGGGACCCAAGACACTCAACCCAGCATTTTGGGTTAAAATTAACCCAGCCATTTTTAGAGTGCATGCTAAAATCTTCAGCAATTATCATAACATGCTAAGTCACAAGTCAAGATATATTGTCACATGTAAGCATCTTCAAAAATGAGAAAAAAAATATAGTCTGATAAAGAAAATAAATCCTTTTTTTATTCATATATATATATATATATATATATATATATATATATATATATATAGAGACATCTCT
>JAUCNO010001851.1:14196652-14210860 GCA_032353835.1 Enteromius viviparus
GACTGAAAGGAAAGTGTGGAGTCAAAGATTACACCTAAATTTCTGGCAGAAGTAGATGTTTTGATGTGAGAGCCAGCAATCTCACAGGTGAAACCAGGTGAAATGGTGCTAGTGAGTGCTGGGGTTCCAATGAAAATGATCTCAGTTTTATCCATATTAAGTTTCAGAAAGTTTACATTATTACATTATTGAGCATGCAGCAGCAGGACTGGTCTTCAACGAGTCCACTCCTATCCTGAACACTGAATCCCTGACAATTTTCAAGCGACTGCTAAACATTCATCTTTTTTGCCGCTATCTGACATCACCCTAAAACAAACAAAACAGCTTTTGCTTCTCTTGCACTTATCTGAACACGGACCAAAACCTATACCCAAAGCCCTTAGCCCCTCCTCTTCCCGCCGCCTCTGTCTGCAGCAGGAGCTAGATGACGTATGATGACGTGTGACGTTATAGCACTGGAGGTCTAATTGGTAAGGGGAATTTTTCCAGAGTTTGACTGACTCTCTCTCTGGGAACGGAGGTGAGGTGGCCATGCTGGTGTGATGTTTGAGAAAGTGGAATAAGGAACCAAACAAAACGGGCTGACCTTAACAGAAGAGGAAGCAGAATTCTGTCTGTAGAGATCTGAAGGTGAGAGAGTGATGAACATTGAAGTCAGTGTCCTTCAGTGAGGCCAGTCATAGTTTGACAGGAATGAAGACTGGCCATCCGTTGAGTATTTGAAACAATGGTAAACCATCCACTTCCTCCCTGAAACAGTTCTGTGTCGCTGTTCCTCCTAAATTGAAAATATGAGGAAACATGAATATTTCAGAGAGATGCTGCAGTAGAGTAACAGATGTCATCATGACCTTCACAATTATACTCCCTGAGGAATCGCGCTAAGGTCTTGAAGGAGGATGCTCAGTCGTTGTCATGGAAACCAAGGACAAGATTGCTGACATTTCTCTCCAGACTCGTATTTCACACAGATCTGGTTTAAAAGGCTCAACACAGACACCTCTCAACTGTTCAAAGACTACATAATAAACCAATGTTCATGATTAATCATGTTCATACCATTCAGAGCTCCCCAGACTTTTTAACATGAAGGACCAGAATCAAACCACACTGGAAAGGCCCAAAGTAAGGCTTGCATTATATCTGAATATATAAACATAGATTAAATTCAATTCAATTTAAACAGATTGCAAATGCAACAAATGCAATGCAAAAATCTGAAATAAACACAAAATGCTAAACTAAAACAAAGATGTGTGTGTGTGATGTAGGAAGGGGTTTGATAACAGAAGAGTGTGGTCAGAACACAGGAAGGGTCAAACACTGATATCCCAGGCAGCTGACAATCATAAAAACCAGATAAACAGTCCAAGGTCCAAAAACCATGAAGACAAGACAAGACACAGGAACACGGAGACTAGAAAACATTGATCAATGATCAGCGATGGGAGTGTGTGCCATTCTTATACCGCGGTCCTGATGAGGTGTAGATGAGTGCTGATGAGTCTGTGCAAAGGGATCATGGGAAATGGAGACCTGGGAGATATGGAGCGCCCTCTGCTGGAGCTCAGGGGATCTCCACAATACGCTTCAGTGGCATGTTTTCCCCCGCTCCTCTTGTGACGTCAGCCCACAGGCCCTGATTCAAACACCTTCCTAACGAATCACTAACTACATTCAGGAAACTAACCCTGGGTCAAATTTTTAATTTGTCTAGATTTTTTTCTAAGGAAATACAGATGAAAGTCAAAATATTAGATGTCGTGGATGCATATTTATGGAGTAATCCACTATTTTGTAGAGGAGGGTCAAATGTCAATCTTCACCAGAGATTCAGAGCCAAATTATAGGAGGGTAAAACTGCCACAGAGACTGGTAGCTCCATTAGTAAAATGGATTTGCATGCCTGTAAATCAAGACATTGTAAAGAAATCTTGATAGACTTTTAGATTTGTGCTCTTAACTCATTTTCAAGGCCCTCAACGGTTCAGTTACAGAGATGTGGCTCAATATGGCTCCAGAAGTACACATTTTTAGTGGTCAGAAACAAAACGTCTGTCACTCTGCATACAGATGATTTTAAAAAGAAATGTCTGAAGAACACATAATGCTGGAACTAAAAATGTAGTTTGTTTACTTCTGCAGCGAACAAACCTGTGCAACAAATATTCTTCTATGACTCAAGAAGTCTTAGGATACCTACATTTCGTTTTAAATTCTGTTTTTTCAAAAAGCCCTGTACAGGGATCTCAATGCAGCCCATATTCATACAGTTGAATAATATCCAAATTTCAAATAGCTCATTAAATATATATCTGTGACATTTAATAGTCTGGCATTCTTCTTCATTTATACACTTCTTTATCAGAAATAAATATGAACAAAATAAAACATGGGACACAGCATGACCCAAAAAATAATAATTTTGATCTTTGTAATCTCTTATCAAAACATAATAAATAACTATGTGATAGAGTCTTTTCCTCACAAATCACCATGTGCTATCCCATAATCATCCCAAACAGAGTCATCTGAAACCCACAGCAGCGCCTCAGAGGAGCGGGACAGAAACAACATGAATATTTCACTCAGATGAGCAGACTCTGAATTCATGATGAGTTTCTGCAGCAAGGCCGTAAACACACACACACACACACACACACACACACAACACTGGTATTAACTTGGTCCAGTAAGAGCAGATGCCACATACATGTATATCTCCAGCCTGTCCATCAAATCCAAACACAGATGCCTTCCAGAGCGCTCAACACCAAACACCCAACCAAACATCAGGATCACCATTTATATATTTTTACACTTACTTAACTCAAACGGGATTATTATTTCTAAGTGTACTCGACTTTGACACCATAAATATAAACTAAAATGTGCTTTCTCTGTATTAAAAATGTGTCTTAATACATTTGAGATGGGTTCAAGTTTACCTTAAAATAATTCTTCAGTACTTAAGTAAGATCACTTCATGTATATTATGGAAGTTCACTTTTTTCAACTGCATTTGTAGGAAATCGTCTAACATGACACCTTCAAGACAGGAGTTTTGGTGAAAATGTGTTTATGCACACACACACACACACACACACACACAGAGTGACTGATTGATTATGTTTAGCTTAATAATGCATGTAGACAAAGTGCAGGTCTGTAGTCAAACCTGACAGGCCATAAAACACACACCAACACCGCATCTGACCTCTGCACACACAGCTTCTCCTTATATGGCAGCCAACGCATCTGAACAACAGCAGAACTACTACAGCAGAGCTTCATCAGCAGAGCCGTGCTTCTACTACACAACACTAGCATGACAGCAATGCTTTCCTCAGTTCAGTGAATCCAACCGTTCACAGATCCGTCCTAACCAAGCAGTGGCTCTAGAATCATCATGAGAGAGATGCACATACTTACTACAGATAACCAGTGCTTGTCTGCCTTATTTTCACCAATACACATCAGTCAAACACTGTTCTGTGTTGAAACTACATTCAATGGAGCTGCTTATGATGAGCTGTGACCTTTAGTGGCTCACACACACACACACACACACACACACACACACACACAGCTCTGACTGAGATCTGTATTAGTGCAGATTTCCACACTCTGCTGGTCTTAGCTACAGCTACGCACAAATCAGTCAAGCAACTAGACCTTATTTACACCATACACTGCTCCAGGGATCATGTGCACACCTCCTCCCTCTGGTTCCTGACACAACACATACTGCTTCTCCTCTTGATCCTCGCATCAGTAACACTGGTGTTTTCCCTCAGCTTCTAGACCGGCTCGTAGGGCACAATGCTATTTTTGTGGTGAACTATTCACATCCAGTAAATCAATCTACAACAAACAATAACACAAGCTGCTCCAGACAGCTGTTCCATGGACTGTGCTCTTGTTGAGGAGATTTGTGTTTTTGTAGATGAAAGAAAAGGCAAACAAAGCCTGCAGTGTGTTTCTGCAGAGAGACAAAGAGAATCAGGGATTGACGGATGAAGCACAGAGGAAGAGACATGATGATGATGATGATGATGATGATGATGATGATGAAGTCATGATAGAAGAGTGAAAATTAAACTTAAAAACGTTTTCCAGTCCATCAAGAGCTTTCACTGACACTACGCTGCAAACATGAATCAATTTTATTTATTTTTTTGCATTACACTAAGAGTTTGGACAAATGCATTTAGTTTCATAATACTGGAAAAAATACAATGGACAAAAAGATTCAATTCATTGAACACTGATTCATTGCATGCAATAATCCAAAAACTCTTATTCACAGCTTTAACTGAAACTCCAACACAGAGACGACTGATGAAAACACCAAATACTCCTGCTAAACAAATCAAATAAAACAAGCTGGCCAAAGGAATCCACACCAGAAGAAGCAGCAAACCTGTGACAGCCTCCACCCTGATCTCCTTCATCTCTTCCCAGAATTACTCTCTTCTAGTGTTTCTGCTCAGAACTGCTGTCAGAGACCTGAAAACTCCTGTCTCTTCCCAAACCCAGTCCATAATTCCTGCATGTAAACATTTCTCCAAGCAATTTCCTCAGAAACATCATGAGTCAAACCTGAAACTGTAATGAGCTATAAAAGCAATGAAACAGTGCTCTGGGTCACCACACATTCTGACACAATGAAGGAATCTCTGGAGTATGAGTAAAGAGAACCGCTGACCGCTGAATCCTCGCATCCTCGGCGTCTCTCAGGCTTCATCTGCTGGACAGAAATCATTTCAGAAGACAGAAGTCATTTCTCGATCCGTGCCTGCGTTCTCCGTTTCTCTTCTGGTTTTCTGTAGCAGCTGTATTTCTCACACACCGACCGACTCAACTAGTAGTGTCCGATCAGCAGATGAATCGTTCTTTTGAGTCGATTCTTTGATTCAGTGGAACGGCTAAAGAGGATGAAAGAATATTACGAATACATTTATTACATTATCAGTTTATTCTCCGTACTAACAATTATTAACTAATACTTTATAATTAAGCATTTTAATAGTTATAAATATCGAAAACACTCGAGTCCAGTGGTTTCTGGATGTGTTTTGTGGGATGCCCTCAGGAGCCTCATGTACCATGAGCATCATATGACACACTGTAGGGAGAAGGAGTCTTTGTGTTTCTCTCACACACACAGAAATACAAGTGAACAATAATCACTGTTTGGTTGCCAAATGTTTTCAGAATGAATGAGAAGAGTTGAACATTAAAAGTTAAGTTTCCTGCAAACGTAAAAGGGCTTTAAAAGGAGTTTCTATGATGCTGTTTATTGGAATTCAGCTTAAACGTGTCCTGATTTATTTTGTTAAAGGAACATAACTAATTGCATTTAAAGTATGTAAAGCAGGCAGGGTACAGTACAGTAGTACTCAACACTGATTACTGTCAGACTTTATAAGTCCCTCATGACTTGATTTAAGATTATAATAACTACATTTATCACAGAACAACACTGAAACACACTTTTAAAGCACTAGAACACACTTTAAAAAAATCATATTTTCGTTAATAACTGTAAATTAATGATACATTTTTCTCAGATTATGGTTACTTTTATTTTGTAATTAAATTACTTGAATATTAGAATGTTTATTTTAGGGTGAACTGTCCCTTTAATTGAGTTATAATAGTGATGAATGATCAGGGCATGTTCATCTTCTACTAAAAACTTTTTGTGCACCATATACAATGAATTGTTCCTGATAAAGGACGAGGGTTAAACTTCACCAGCTCATTTTTTATTGTATGACAGAAAATGCTTTGCACTGAAAATAATATAATTACATAAAGGAAAGGGAGGACAATAAAAAAAAAAAAAATAATAATAATAATACCTAAATCAGTAAGAAAAATTATATCAAGCCTCAAGATTTAACAATAAGTATCTCAGAAAGAAGGGTATCTAGGTAAGGGAATCTAGATAGCTTGAGAAATTTTGTTTTTGTGAATAAAAACACTGTGGTCACTGCCAGAAGAGTACAACAGCAAAACAAATTAAATCACAATTCATAAAAGAAGATATAACAACTTAAATTACCCCAAAGACATCTGACAGGATTGCAGTAATGGAGTAAATGATGTTTCTTCCTCAGGTTTGATACAGAATACAGTCATCGATTAAACGATGGAAGCTATTTGGATAGACGTCATGCAAACTCTTAAAATTGACCTCTCAAATTTGTATTAGAAATGAAAAAAATATGTAAATAAATATATAAAATAAATATATAAATAAAACATCAGGGAGTAACCATGCTTTCTTGCAGTTAATTCTATTAAATTATCTTGGCTTCTATATTCTTTTCTAGTTTGTTTTTAAATTAATGCTCAAAAATCTAAAACAGTATACAAAAAGTAATACAACCATCAACAAACAAATGATAAACAGTAATAACAAAAAAAACCTCATATAAAAATGAATAAAAATGGGAAGTTTTATACATAAACAAAAATAAAATAAAATGTGACATTTGCAGGTCATTAAAGATTGGAAAATAATTCATTTTAAGTTTAAGTTTTTTGTTTGTTTTATTTGTTCTTAGAAAGCTTAATAAATGAAAATTATTGCTTAAATTAATTCATGAAAAGAGTCTGGTTTTTTAACGGCTTCTGTGACGTGCGTGAAAATGGAGACAACTTCCGTATCGCTAGACTCCGCCTTTTTTTGTGTGTGTGTGTTTTTTTTTTTTTTGCACTTCCGCAAATTGTCGTTTATGTATTTATCCCAGTCATAGCTGCGCGCCACTTGCGCAGCCCGATCGAAAGCGACAGTGTGTCCGCTCGCTCTCAGACTGCGCAGAGTGACGCAGCTCGCGCTCCCGCACAAACAGCGGGGAAGAGAAACAATGGGCGCACGGAGGAGCTGTTTTCCACACAGAGCCGTGTGCTGAAGACGTGTCGATATCTCAGGATCTCAAACTCTTTCTGACAGCTCATGGGCAGAGCTGACCTTTAGCCTTGGCCTCATCGGATCGTGTGAAGACGTCTCCGGAGACAGAGACGATGATGAAGTGCACTTTGCTGCGGCTGAACGCTGAATGTCTCGAATGAACACACTGGGTTGAGTATTTTATTTTTATTAAACACTATCAGATCATGTATTCAGATGTGCTGGTATTGTGCATACAGCAGAATAAAGTGTCAATCCGGTCATTTCTAACGTTCATCTTGACTGCTCTTTGTCGACTGCTGCTGTATTAGAAATAACAGCATTATAAGAGTAGGCTTTTAGGCCATTTGAATGAGTCCATAAATACTTAACTAGTGTACTTAACTTTACCTGTTGTCATTTCATTAGCAAAATGTCAAACTAAGCTACCTGTATTTGGAAGAAATCACCTGCCATTGCTTCAGTAGAGCAGGCATGGACATCATCTCGTGCACTGTAATAAATGACTAATGCTTTGTGTTTGGTGCATTATATAAGTTACATCTATTACATCTCGTTAAAATCATAAAGGTCCTAAATCAGATTCCATGTTCTAGAAAAGCATTACACAAAAACAAAACATGCTTAAATCAGCATACATTTACAAAGATGCACAATAAATGCATGAAGTACTGTTTCCTCAGAAAGTGAAAAAAATGAAGTGCTTTAAATAAGAAGAAGTTTCGGTCAGCGCGGTCCTGTTCTTGTTTCAATCATAAACTTTAGCATACTTTGGTCAGCTTTATTATTAAACAAGTGTCGTATCGTATTTTATTTTGCTTCTCAAATAAGTGTATATTGATTTTTTAGACAGAATAAAGAAGAAAGCACAGGCTATTTCCATAATCAGATGTTTGAATCAGAGCGGTTAAAGACTGCACTGTCAGTCAATAACAGCTATATTTAGAGAATATGCTCTACCTCTCAAAGCTTTTTGAACAGTCAGGTTTTTTTATTATCATTTTTTTCCAGCATCTATTTGACCTAAAAAACTGCAAAAACACTAATCATTTGAAATATGTTTACTCTGCATTAAATAAATAAAGGCTTTCTATTAAAATAGTTTATTGGAAAGTTTTAGCATCATTACTCCAGTCCTTCAGATTAAAGAAATATTGTTCAAACAGCTGAGTAGACTTGTTTTCCAGGTTTTTTGATAATTATAAACTGAAAGAGCAGCGTTTATCAGAAAAATGTGTTTTATCATCATGTTTGATCAACTAAAAGCATCCTTGCTGAGGAAAGGCTCTTAATTTCTATAACTGTATAAATCCCACTGCGCACTTTTCAATGCTTAAAGCTTTTTCTGAAATATTTCTATTCATCAAAGAATCATGAAGCTGTTTTAAACATTAGTAATAGCTATAAATAATGAAAGTATGATTAGACTGATTTCTGACTGGAGTAATAGCTTTATAATAACTGGAAGAAATTGCATTTTAATTGGCAAAAGTATTTCACAATATCGCATCAAACGAGACTTTAAACAGTCCAGAACCCTCTGGCTGGTGGTGTGCTGAAGTGTCTGTGTTGTGTGTCTGCAGACGCTGGTTTCTGTAGTATGTGAGTCCGAGCACTCGGCGCTGTACGGCCCCTGCAGCATGAGCGGCTCTGGGAAACCCTGGCCCTGGCCCTCCCTGGGCAGCTTCCGGCCGCGCTCGGAGCGAGTCCTGCTGGCCCGCAGCGAGAGCACCCCCGGAGAGCCGGTGCTCAAGATCACCATCACAGAGACCACGGTGATCGAGGCCGACGCCGGCGTCTGGAGCTCCAGGGCTCTCACTTACCTGGCCCTCTGGTACTTCTTCAGCTTCTGCACGCTCTTCCTCAACAAGTACATACTGTCTCTGCTGGAGGGGGAGCCGAGCATGCTGGGTGAGTCTGAGCCGTACCCGCAGTGAACCTCTGAGGCGTGTGCGTCAGGGTTCCTCGGGGCACAAACGATAGAGAGGGGCATTTGTATACAGAGTAGTTACAATGTAACAGTTGCTACAGTAACAGTGTCGTTATACATCTAACTTACTATATGGTTACGGTTCGGATTGGTCTCTGGTTTAGGATTACCTGGATCTAATCATACGTTTTATATTGTTATTGTAATAGTAAGTGCATATAAGAAATTAGATGACGCTTCTTTTTAATTGTATGTGTCTTTTTTCTTCTGTTCTGCATTTATTTGATCTAAAGTACAGTAAAAGCAGTGAAATATTTGACTATTGGAAATATCTGTTTTCTGTTTGAATATATTTTGTATATATATATATATAGAATATATAAAATGTACTTTATACTTGTGATTTCTAAGCTCCCTTCAAATAAAGAGTGACCTACAGTTATAGCTGCATGCTTGTGAATATAAAGTGCTTGGCATGTTCTTGAGCATTTTTACACACCATCCTTCAGACAGTGGCCATGTATATTTCACCCGCTGTTTGAATCAGACAGAGACGGTAGATGTTCTTGTCTTCAGGTGCGGTCCAGATGCTGTCCACGACTGCCATCGGCTGTGTGAAGATGTTCGTCCCCTGCCCTCTGTACAGTCACAAATCCCGTGCAGAATACCCTTCTAACTTCCTCATGATCATGCTGTTTGTGGGACTGATGAGGTGCGATCCTTCATTTCTTATTCATGTGTAATGCACACGGCTTCGGTAATGCAGATCAATGTGCTTTAATAACTGGAAACATGTCAGGGGAAGACTTCCTGTGCAATGCAAGGAATCAGACTGGACAAATAAGCCAGGGCTACTGAATCCCAGCTTTAAACAGCACACATAGCAAGGGTTTTAATTATGCGACAGGTAATGATAAAACGGAGAAAGAATAAAGAGAGCGTTTTTAGAGAATAAATGCAGTTCTTAAAGGGTCATCTTCTTTAACTAAACAATAAACAAATAGATCAAATATAGAGTGATATATGGTATATATATAGATTATATAATGTAAAATATTGCACCTCAAAATCAACAGATTCATTTTATTTTGTTTAAGCCAAACAAGGCCTGTCTTTAAGACTTTTATTTAGCATTGCAACATTATTTTCATCCCAAAAACAGTAGTCTTGTCTCCTTTACTGTATTACAGTAATGAAAAACATGCTTATAGGAATCAATAATTCATTTTTAATTAATTAGCGTGATCAGCATATTTATGACCCTGTACAAGGGAGCAAAAAAACCTAAATATTGAGAAAATCACCTTTTAAAGTTGTTCAAATAAAGCAAGGCATATTACTAAATCAATCCAAAATTAGGTTTATATATATTGATGATAGGAAATGCACAAAATATCTTCATGGAACAGGATCTTTAATTAGTATCAATACAGTGTATTGTTAGAAGTGTACCTCTGCTTCTGTGCTCCCGGGTCACGTGTTATGAATATGCTGGCTTGTTTGTAGAGTGAAATATGACCCGCCCTGTTTTTGTGAGAGTGATATACAGTAAAACAACAACAACTCCCAGTTCTCTTCTTCTGCTGTGACGTGACAGATAAACTGTGGAACTAGTTTTACTGGCACGGTGACCTCACTTCTCTTCCCCCGTGTGTGTGTGTGTGTGTGTGTCAGGTTCACCACAGTGGTGCTGGGACTGGTGAGTCTGAAGAACGTGGCCGTGTCGTTCGCTGAGACGGTGAAGAGCTCAGCGCCCATCTTCACCGTCATCATGTCCCGTCTCATACTGGGAGAATACACAGGTGCTCACAGCAGCATGATTGAGTGCTTCTGAGAAGCTGTTTCTGCTCTCAATGACTGCTTTCTGTGATTTAAACATACGATCAGAGCTGGATGTTACTCCAGTCTTCAGAGTCACATGATCCTCCAGAAATCCCTCTAATATACTGATCTGCTGCTCCACTAATAGTGCTTCTTATTATTATCAGCTTGGTGTTTTCTGAAGTTATTCAGAAGTTCAAAAGAACAGCGTTTGTCTGAAACTGAGATGTTCTGCTACATTATTAATGTCTTTACGCTCACTTTTTTTTACCTCAGCTTATAAAGCAGCATATAACGGTTCCTTGAGCAGCAGATCAGTATCTTAGAATGATTTCTGAAGGATTAATGATGCTGAAACTTATTTTAAATGAGAAAAAACAATCCAGTTTATTTTTAATTAAAGAAAGGAAGCAGAAAACCTCATTTTCAAACATGTGACAGTGTTTCTAGGGAGCAGAATATTATTGACACTTGATAGGGTTGTGTTCTTTACACACGAGTCAGTAAATATCCGCCTAGCAATAACTCAATACCTGAACAACAGACCGGTAACCACCCAGTGTGCACTGGGGCATGGCTAAGTGTGTGTGTGTGTGTCTGTACTGCAGGTTTCTGGGTCAATATGTCTCTACTTCCTGTGATGGCGGGTCTGGCTCTCTGCACTGCCACTGAGATCAGCTTTAACATGCTTGGCTTCTCCGCCGCTCTCTCCACCAACATCATGGACTGGTACTGCTCTCACACACACACACACACACACACACACACACACTTCACCCTGAGCCACAGTCTAACGCAGTGTTTGTGTCTTAGCTTGCAGAATGTGTTCTCCAAGAAGCTGCTGAGTGGAGACAAGTATAAGTTCAGGTGAGAGCTGCTGATCTGTGCTCTCATCCAGACGTCAGCATGTTCAACATCTTTCATTTTTAACAAAACTTTAAAATCCATGGCTAAAAAGCTCTTAAATCAGATCTTAAGTAGTCGTAAAGCATGCACTACATGCAAAAACACATTTCTTCCTCAGGATTTTTGTGTTGTTTTCCGAATATCAAAAATTTAGAAATACCCATCCTTAAATCAGGACACATTTCCTGGAGATGCACCATATCAACTGTATCAATATATCAATATTTTGTCTCAATATTTAAGCAAAGTATTGAGTGTCCACTGGCGGATAAATAACAAGATAAAACTAAACATCTTATGTCATTTAAATGTTCTTCAGTGAGATTACAAGCTAGAGTAAACGTTGTTTCCATATATGTTTAGAGTTCAGCTTTTCCTTTTGGTGAAATGAATTAAAAAGATCAATTGGAAGTTGTGCAAATAGTAAACATTATTATATTTAGAGAATATATTGACATACAGTACTCCCAGCGCCTTCCCTTTCATTCATTCTTTACATGTTATTGGTTTTGTTCCTTTACTAATATTAAAAATAATAATAAAATCATGCCATACACACACACACACCATTTTCACCAAATATATATATATATATATATAGCTTTAAAAAATATTACATTATTTTATATAAATGAAAGAAACAGTTTTATTTAGTAATTGACATACACTTTTCTTGTAAGTATTAAAAAATATATTTTTTGATTTAATGGTTATATTTAAGAAATAGCAATATTTTCTGACGGCTTTATTTATTAGTTTGGAATAGCCAATCACAAGCGATGACGTTTTAGGTCTGTTAAGTCCTGCAGATGAGTGTCTGAATAGATGGACAGCTCAGTCCCTGCTGTAACACACACCTGTAGCGTTCAGAGAAGCCGGGAGGAGTTCATCAGCTGCTGTTTTGCTGTCTGAGAGGACTATCATGGTGTCTGTGGTTTTTTTTTTTGCGGTCTAGTCCTCCAGAGCTTCAGTTTTACACCAGCGCTGCTGCGGTCATCATGCTCGTCCCTGCCTGGATCTTCCTGATGGTCAGTGCATGCAAACCCTCTCACATTAAACTACATCCTAAACGCTGCTGGGAAGCCTGTTGTGGAAATGTACAAGTGACCTAATTCAAAATGTAATAAGTAGAGGAACTATTTCAAACACTGATATAACTGATGTATGTTTTCTGATGGAAGCAGGCCGGGTTCAACAGCGATTACTGTCAGAAGCCTTGAATTAAGATTAGAATCATTTCATATTGAAGCACATCCACCTCAGAATCAGACTGTAGCATGTCTTCCTGCTTTGAGACTGTTCTGAGTATGTGCAGTGGATTAATATTACTCACGTGTGGATCGTGACTGTGTTGAGAAGCAGCCCTGAGCTGACGGTGTGTGTGTCGCAGGACCTGCCTCTGATGGGGAAGAACGACCGCTCCTTCAGACTGTCTCAAGACATCGTGCTGCTGCTGCTGTTCGACGGAGTGCTCTTCCACCTGCAGAGTGTCACGGCCTACGCTCTCATGGGCCGCATCTCTCCCGTCACCTTCAGGTGTGAGACACACAGCATCATTACTGAATCAGTCTTAATAATCAAGAGACAGACGAACCGCAGAGACGCTTCAAGAAAGAGACCTGTTCACAGTTTGAGGCACTTGTGCTGTTAGAAATAATCTCATATAAAATCACTTCTATTATTAGTTTCTCAGGAGCTTTGCAGGTGTCTTTCTTGAAGCGTCTCAGAGACACAGTTCTTCTGGGTTTGATACTCATCAGTCTTAAATTGGAGCAGAAACTTGTGACGTGAAATGATCATTCATACCTACCTCTGTATTCCACTTCCTAATTTAGTCATACAAATATCCAAACATCTTCATATATTTACATTATATTCACTAGAGATGCACAATGAAGCTATGAAGTCCTGGACGTAATCAAGTGAGTTTATGCTGAAGACAAGAAGTAGCTTATCTATCTAACGTGGAATGAAGAGTTCAGATGAACTATGAACTGGTTTTTATGAGCAGGCATGTCACGAGTATATCGGCTGTTAGTATTAATAAAGCACATATTAATGCATGGCCATCCCTTCCTTACTGTGTTTAAAAACGGTTTCCTCTTTGAGTTCAGTTCTGATTTGTTCTTGTTTTTCTCTTTAAACTCACTTTATTTGGATCGGTTCCTCGTAAAACAAGCCTTCTTATCATCTTATCTTGCTTCTCATTTTTTAATTGAAGACTCTTTATTTCAGATCCTCTCTGCCGAGTGTGCATTATACGCTTTATACGATTATTTTTATTATTCCTAAATACAGTTTTTATCTATTATAAACGCATGGAAATAGCCACAGAAGTTGGAATGGCATTAAAAACAAACAAACCTGCTGTGTGATCAGATATTTGTAGCATATGTAAGGGATAATGTACAGGCAGCCGGTAGTTATCGCAGGAATAAGCCCCGACAGTGTGATCAGGATCTTGTATCTCGCTGAAGGGGCTTATTTCACGATAACTACCGGCTGGCTGTATATTATCCCGCTTATTACACGGCTACTTGCCACATAAGAAAAAAACTGAACATGAATATGAATTTAAAACATTTTATTGGCGTATTTGTTTTAAATTAACATTTTCATCCTTCCG